>OZ020306.1:48592543-48838308 GCA_963971305.1 Arcuatula senhousia
TTTAGCAACACCCAGAAATGAATGGATTTATAAGTAACAAAAATACCAGTTATTTTAAAATAATAATAATGTGTTGAAC
Organism: Arcuatula senhousia; assembly: GCA_963971305.1. Classification (NCBI taxonomy): domain Eukaryota; kingdom Metazoa; phylum Mollusca; class Bivalvia; order Mytilida; family Mytilidae; genus Arcuatula; species Arcuatula senhousia. The sequence goes on from OZ020306.1 coordinate 48,592,623, forward strand.
CATGGGGTTACATTCAAACATCAAATAAAGTTCTTAGAATTTAATAAGTTTGTAAGCAAGGCGGGTCCATCGGTGTTGGAAACGCGATATCTTCCTACAAAATTATCTTCTGAGTGATATTAAACCAGATTCGGTTACTTAGATAAATGATATTGTTTTCTTTTCAGAAAACATAATACCTAAAGTCGGGTGTATCTCGAATCAAATCAGCGACCTTGTTCATTATTCTGTATGAGATACGAAACCCTTGAAATATACAATATACAATGCTTAAATGTAATATGATACAGGTTAAACCTGATAACACGGACACCAATTTCGCAACATAGAACTCCGATATTTTTTCCTGTTAAGAGGTGTGATACGAGTTTTTCTCGCTTCAAAACGTAAACACACATTTTGTTAAGTTTATATTGAACACTTATTTCTTTAATTGGAAAATATGAGAATGCTATTCGATCAATATGGTCATTTACTACAAATGGGGGTCTTTATCTTAACCTCAGATCCAAATGTTCTCTGATGAATCGTTTTGTTCTGTCGACGAAACGATATTTTTTTAACACTGACCAAGTAATTTGATGTTTTTAAAACGAAATGCTCATCCAAATTAATTTCTTTGGACTTGTTTGCCACAAACGACAATGGTTCATTGAAATCTTACATTTCATAATTTAATGCATTAGAAGGCTTTAATGAAAATGTTATGAGTTATATGGTTAGGTTGTGAGGTTTGGGACCAGTTATGAGTAGTTGTTTAGTAATTTTCGAGTTTTATATTTTATAATTTTATATGTGCCTGTCCTTAGCCAGGAATCTTTAACAAAGCTTTTGTTTATACTTGTCGTTTTGGTGTTTTCTGTTCATTGTTTAAGAAAGCGGGTCTTTCTTTGGCTAGTTCAAGACTGGATTTGAATTGTATGCATTTCATTTTGAATTTGGGCCAATCGCAAAACAGCAAGCAGCGCCTACTGGCCTCGCCGAAGGCTGCTGGCTGTTTTTCATTGTAGTCTTTTAAGTTGCCAGTGGTATATGTGGGCGGTGTCTTGTACATTTACATGTATTCCATATCTCATTATCTTCTATTATCGACATTTAGCACAACATTCTGGAGCCAGGGCCGTCCTCAACTTGCAAGAAAGTGTGAGAGTTAATTCGAGTGAAAAACAACAATAAAACGATTTGTTGTCATGCATTTGTTTCATCGTCATGTTTTTGTTTCATTTATCACAAGAAAAGTATAAACAAATTTTCATAGGACGCAAACAACAAAGTCTTTACTGAATATCACATGACATATCTCAGATATGTTAAAAAATACAATACGTTTTTCAAGTTGGAAGTCGTTTTTTTTTTCACTTTTCAGCTATCTTTTAAAACACCGCTAGTAAATATATAAAACAAATAATTATGATAACCACCTTAAGCAGGAGAAATTGTAATTGATAAATAGCTTAACATGATCATCACCCAGAAGAAGCATAAACATCAATAATGAATTTGTAAATGAACGTACGGACACAAAGCTATTTTTGTGTGTAAAACAATAATCATCTTTGATCAGTAACTACTTTGTGTCTAAAACAATAACCATCTTTGATCAGTAAATCAATCAACTCAACACACAGTTATTCGTAAGAAAGCAAATCTTAAATGGGACTTTGATGTTCATACCATTATATTTTACATTGTGTTTTGCAAAGTGTTTCGGGAAATACTTACAGTACTTTAACCCAAAAGTAGAGCGAGAGACTTTGTGTAACTGAACCAAACTTTTAAAAAGTCAGTTATAATAAAGATTAAAGTTGCAATAAGTGTCCGGTCTTTGCAAAAAAGGTCTGTTGACATCATTAATGGCACCCTTTTTGGTAAGTCCTAAGACAAATCATAGGGGCTTGAACTAAATCGATTTTGAAGCCTTGCCAATATGGCGGCTTTCCTCGATTGTGGGTTTTAAAGAGCAGTGGGTCATTTTTTTAAGTCGATATAAACGAACAAAATTCAACTATCTGTGTGAGACAAATATATAATGTATTTACAATTTAGCTGCATAATAATTATGCTTTACTGCTTGCAACTCATACCCACTATCGCAACTGACATTATGATAATACACCTCATAACAATTACTTGAAATGACGATTAATTCATTTTTAATCAATATATAAAGATAAAAGTTGCATTTTCTGACAGCTTTAATAAACCTTATTACGTTGAACATAAAAAGTGTGCATTTTTTTGTCCCAAAGTGATCAAAATTAAGCATTGAAATAATTTGAGAATAAAAAATATACGAGTAGCCGGTAGAATAAAACGAATTTAGAAGATTTATGGCACTACAGATACAAACAAAGGGCTGATAACACAAGTAAACGATCGGGGGAATCGAATAGCATTCTTGGAATTTTAGTTTTAGTTTTAGTATCGATTTTCAATGATATATAACCAGACAAAAATGAACTTACAGTTTGAAGCGAAGTTAATTGGTATCAAAACGGATATCCCGGAAATATCGCAACGGTTTTTACTAACATAACAAAGTGTAATGATTTTCGAGATTGGTGGCCGTGGATAAGCTCCCGCAGATAAAGTCACTTTCACATATAAAATGTATGGTACATCATTCCTAAAATAAAAGAAAAGGCTCATTGTCTTTAAAAGGTAGCAAGAAATGCAAGCTTTGCATTATTATAAAAAAAGAAAACACCTGCAAATAAAACAAGGAAGTGATTTTAACTTAAACCATATATGGTAAAAATAGGCGATTTCGGACCTCGAAGAAAGCCCTTTTACAGAAGTTCTTCTTTCATTTTTTAATGCAAACGCTAAAGGGAAAAATAAAAAAAACCAATTTTGATTAGTGAGGCCGAAAAGGTAAATTTAATGACTGCTGGGCAAATATATCTGCTGAATTATTCAAGTAATTTATTTGGATGACATGCACCGAGATAATTAGAATGACAGTCAGGTTCCCGTCCTTCTTTCATTTTGTTTTGATAGACGCTACCTCTAGCGATAGAATGGAACATTTCAATAATATATGCCAGAAGTCCTTATTGTAAAAAAATTAAAACATCTCATAGCTGAGAACTCTCAGAATATTTATATTAAAACAATAACTATGTATTTTATTTTTTTAAATGCAAATTACAGAATTGGAAATTGATTTTGCACTCCGTGCTATTGGGTGTAGAGATGGAGTTGCCTATATCTAAGAAAAGAAAAAAACAAATGAAACCTGGAGACATGACGATGGTACAGAAATGACTTACTTTAATTGGAACACTGCTGGAGGACAACCTGAAGATCAAGTTGGAGAAAATTTCGTTGGAATAAGAAAAAATTAAGAACTTCTTGTGGCATGATTTCTTTGACAATTGGATGAAATCGTTTGTTTGTGATATTTATTGAAAAAACAAACATATAACGGAAGAAGATTCTTGTACATGTTTACGTTGTTTGGACGATATTAATTAATTCATCTCTAATTTCTATTCATTGTATTGTCTTTTATGTATATTTTAACTAGTTTCCTTTTTCTTACCTTTAACTATCTTATTCTTTCTTGTTGAATAAACCAATTCAGAAATTGTACGGCATTCTGGGATTGTGATTGTTCACGACGTCGCCGATTGGCTAAGGCAAATTTTACGAGTACGCTGTGACGTCGTTGATTGGTCCAGCCAGAGTTTGCGAGTACGGAAGTTGAATTTCTGAATAGGTCCATTGTCATCACCTTAAATTTTTATTTCACAACTTATGTCGTGTTAGAAAGGTAATCACCATCGAGGGATGAAAAGAACACGAAAAAGAGAAAGACAAAATGGGAGGTCCAAAAGTAAAAAACTAAACTTAACAAAAACCAAACCAAAGTATTATTGAAAAATGAGAAAAAAGACGATCAAAAGGAGTATATAAATTTAATATGTGTATGATACAAACCTGGCAAAGGTAAAGATGAATGTTCTTACGATAATAGTACATTTAGTTTTCAAATATTTTATGTACCGAGTCAGGACCATTGCGATCCATAACTTTTCCGGTGTGTCTTCAATGTTTTGTCTTTTCTTTTGGTAATTGAGATTGATCCTTCAAGTTCGATAATTGTGTTATTATACCTTTATTTTCAAATTTTATGTTTACTAACGTATTCACAATTTTTTTTATACATGTATACTAGGTTAACTCAAAATAACATCCCCATCAAATAATATTTCATAATAGAGACGTGGTGTTATATAAAATTGACTACAATACCTTAGTTAATACAAATATACGATAAAGAGATTTGAAATAAGTGTACGCGACAATGCCAACATTATAAAGAAACGGCAATTCTTAAAACCACTATGAAACACAGCCAGCAGTCTTCAACATGACCAGAGGTCACTTCCCGCTGTCTTGCATTGGTCCAAGAATAAAAGTACAATACATAGATTCAAACAAATCCCAAGATTATTAACGAAAGACCCATTTCTGAACATAGAGCAAAAACAGATAGTTGAAAAGGAAAAACAAAAGCTTTGACAAGGATTCCTGGCCTAAGACAGACACATATAAAAGGCACAAGCTCCTGTTACGTCCAATTACGTAACTTTAAGGCGAAAATTTATCTATGCCCCTGTTACGTTCCTTCCGGGACATAATAAATTCCGGACTCATCACGGATGGGGGAACGAATCAAATACGAATTTATCAACATAACTGTAGAATTTAAACCTTAAAGTTACGTGAAAAAATATTTTAAATAAAGTTCAGGGTAAGTATTTTTAATTATGAATATACATCGTTATTGTAAAGAATAATAATAAATATCAGATTCAGATTTAGAAATTAAAATTTTGCGGGCCAGAATATTTAGTTGCCACTATACGGCAAGAATATTTATTTTCTGCATACAGTAGCTTTAATGAGCAAGGATCTTGGGACAGATTATTTATTTTGAACTTTTTCCATGCCGGAAATATTATTTTACAAAAACTACCAGCCCCCAGCCCCTAGTCCCTCTCAGAATCAAATGGTCATTCCCTTTCCATGCTTACCAATTATGTTTTGGTCTAGATTTTTTTTCGTGTAAAATATGAAGAAATAAACTTTTGCCTCAAGGATCGAGTGCAAAGGCCTTGGGCATACAGACTTCGATCTAAATAAGTGAAAGAATATTTATTATGTTCAGTATTTTATTAATCAAAACAATAATAATATAATTTACAATAAAAAAAAATACAATAAGAGTTTTGAACAAACAAACAAACAAAAACAAAATACATAATCTTGTTATTATTTTTCTCACGTAACTTTAGCATGTGAAGTTTTTAACTTCTAGTTACGTTGATAATAAATCCGTATTTGATTCGTTCCCCCCATCCGTAATGGGTCCGAAATTTATTATGTCCCGGAAGGAACGTAACAGGAGCATAGATAAATTGTCGTCTTAAAGTTACGTAATTGGACGTAACAGGAGCTTGTGCCCATATAAAAAGTGGCGGGGTTTAACTAGTTTTTTTGGGCCCAACCAATTTCTTACCTTCCGGCTTCCGGTGTATATGGCGGCAACATCTGAAAAACTGAAGAGCAAAGAAATCAAAGAACAATAATTGATAGACCATATCCTTTTAAGTAAAACATTCCAAATACATTTGTTAATACTACGACCACGAAGTTATATTTATCATCCTTAACTGAGGTTGGTTGACAACAACAACGTCCTAGATCCTGACCGGCAGACCGAAAATTAACCGTTTATACCCGCGTTTTGGTATTTGTAATTGTAAACAATGAAGCCATCCCAGATACTGCTTGCTCTAACAGTAATATCACTGAACTTTTGCAGCTTTAATGAGAAATCTACTACTGAACCAACACACCCAAGGAAGATTATTGATCTTAATCATGATAACCACTTTAGAAACTTATCAATGATCATACATTACAATGAGGCAATTTATGTTACACCATATACTGGAACACCAGCCATTTCACCTTCACATTTTTACAATCAAGACTTTTTTGCTTTGACATTTAACACCCTACTAGCAAATGATTACAAGCCGGAGAGTGAAGTCATCATATATTTTTATTTGAAACTTAACAAACTGGTACTTGAGTTTAAGCAAAGAAGCCACAGACTGCTTGCTTTACTCATAATTAGTGGTGACATCTCTGTAAATCCTGGCCCCAAAGTTCCATGTGGCATTTGCTACAGAGCTGTGGCTGTCTCACACAGAGTTATATATTGTGATGCATGTTATTATTGGATCCTATAAAATGTGGTGACATAACCCCCTCAAAATATATAGAACTGGGAGCCTCTGACGATCCATGGATTTGCACAAATTGCTCTGCGTTTCCAATGACCACATTCACTGACTCATTTTTTGAAGAGGAGACATTGAAAGATGATTATGATTACAGCACGAACAGCAGCAGTGATGATGAAAACCTATCAGTCTTTAATGAAATCAAAGCAGTCAGGCAGTCTCACCCAAATAAATTCTTTGTTGCTCATTTGAATATTAACAGTCTAAAATCCAAGTTTGTCGAAGTTAAAGATCTATTTATAAATAAAGCTGTAGACTTGATGTTTATATCCGAAACAAAACTTGACTTGTCCTATAGAAACTCTCTGTTTGAAATTGCAGGATACAAGATTGAAAGACGTGACAGAGACATAAAAGGTGGTGGAATTGCAGCTTTTATCAGATCAGAGATACCTGCCAGAAGAAGAACTGATTTGGAAAATAAAACTTTAGAAAACATTCTTTTTGAGGTAATTTTGAACAAAACAAAATGGGTCATCATTTGTATCTATAGACCACCAAGCATGAAAGATGCTTGCTTTAGTAAAGAATTCTCAAGTACAGTAGATAAATGTATAACTATGTATGATAATTATATGATCATTGGGGATTTGAATTATGATATGATGAATGAATCAAAAAGAAAAACACTATCTGAACTCATGGATGTTTTTGATTTAGATAATTTAATTAAAGAACCAAATTGTCATATGAAAAATTGTAAAGAGTCTTTACTGGATGTTATACTTACCAACTCTAAAAGCTTATGTATGAAAACTTTAAATGTAGCTACTGGTATTAGTGACTGTCATAATATGATTAGTACCGTTATCAATAACACTGCACCCTCAAATGAGAAGCAAATAATTAAATATAGAAGTTTTAAAAATCTAAATGAAGAATTACTTAATATTGATCTAGCTAATATACATATAAGTACCATCTGATTGTCCTGATATTGTTGAATCACATGTAAATAAAGTCTGTGAAGAGTATGAATCAGAAATTTGTAAAGTATTTGATAAGCATGTACCAATCAAAGAAATGTACAAGAAAAACAATCAACTTCCATATATGAACAGGGAGCTTAGAAAGGCAATATATGAAAAGAAAATGACCCATTCTAACTTTTTAAAACACAAAAGCTCGAAGAACTGGGAAAAAATATAAAACCAAGAGAAATCTTGTTAATAAGCTCAAAAGAAAATCAGAAAATAAATACTTTCAAGAAAGATGTCTTGGTGGATGCAAGAATGTAGATTTTTGGAATACAATTAAGCCTTATTTTTCAAAAAAGGCAACTGGCACTCAATCAAAAATAATTCTGAAGGAAGATGATAAGATTTTAACTAAAAATGAGGAAGTGTCAGAAATATTTAATTCATTTTTTGTAAATGTAGCCAAAGAAATTGGAAAAGATTACAATTTTGATGAAAATCAACATCCTAGTCTTGAAAAAATCAATGAAAAAGGTTTTCATAAGGAGAATTTTCAATTTTTACCTACAAATAATGCTTCTGTTGCTAAAATAATTGACAAATTTAATGTAAAAAAAACAACTGGTGTTGACAAAGTATCAGTCAAATTAATGAAAATAGGAAAGCCATCTATTGTACCAAACATTACAAAACTTATAAATTTTACTATTGAAACATCTATCTTTCCAAACAGGCTCAAAGAAGCCCAGGTGACACCTTTGTTTAAGAAAAATGATCCATTTACTAAGAGTAATTATAGACCAGTTAGTATCCTTCCTATACCATCAAAGATTTATGAGAAGGTTTTATCAGAACAACTATGTATTTATTTTGAGAACATTTTTGATAACTTTTTATGTGCCTTTCGCAAAGGCCATGGGTGTCAAACAACTTTAATAAGACTGCTGGAAGACTGGAAAAAGGCCTTAGACAATAATGAATATGTAGCAGCCATTCTTATGAACCTGTCAAAGGCCTTTGACTGTCTTCCACATGACATTCTTATTTGTAAGCTATCAGCATATGGTATTAATAAAAAATCTGCTGACCTTTTATATTCTTACTTAAGCAAAAGAAAACAGCAAATAAAATTGGCAACTGTGTTAGCAGCTGGGCTGAAATTCAAAAAGGGGTGCCACAAGGGTCAATTTTAGGCTCCTTACTCTTGAATGTTTTCAACATGACATCTTTTATTTCATAAAAAATGGGGATCTATACAATTATGCTGATGACAATACACTTTCCTTTCATTCTCCTGATTACAATCAGGTAATTGATGTTTTACAGTCAGAAAGTAATGTGTTAATTAACTGGTTTAAATTCAATTTTATGCAGGCAAATCCTGAAAAAATTCAGGCAATAGCTGTGGGTAAAAAAACTCACAATAAATCTCCTGTTTTTGATATTGGCACAGCAAAAATTTCTTGTGATGATGTTGTTAAACTTTTAGGTGTTGATATTGACTTTGAGTTAAATCTTGATTTTCACATATCTAATTTGTGCAAAAAAGCTGTTCAGCAATTAAACATTCTTAAACGTATTGGAAAAAACCTCAGTAAGCTGAACAGACTAACCATTTTTCACACTTTTATACAGTCAAATTTTAATTTTTGTCCATTATCTTGGCATTTTTGTTCTGAAGCTAACACAAATAAAATTGAAAAAATACAGGAGAGAGCTTTAAGATTTGTATACTATGATTTTGAATCTACTTATGATAATCTCTTGGAAAAAGCAAAACTACCCACTATGTATGTAAAGAGAACAAGAACTATGGCTATTGAAACTTTTAAGATATTGTATGACTTAGCACCACCTGTTTTAAGCAATTTACTTCATAAGAAAGAGACACGTTATAAGTTTAGATATTCTAATTTGTTACAGGTGCCAAGAGTAAATTCTACAAAGTTTGGTAAGAAATCTTTTAGGTATGCTGCCCCTGTACTTTGGAACTCACTACCAGAAAAATTTCGAAAAACCACCAACTTCAATCAGTTTAAAAGTCAACTATCCTTTTGGAATGGAAAAGATTGTACCTGTTTGGCCTGTCAAAATTATGCTTATTTTTTCATATTTTCTTGTGCAGCATACCCCATCAAAATTACAGTTGCTTCAGTAGTTTATTTCTTTAGCTTGCTATCTTTTTATTTTTTTTTAGTCTGCTTTATTTTATTTTTTATAGTTCATTTTAAATGTTTGCTTATATATTATTTTGCTTGTATGCTGCTTAGTGCTGCTTTATTTTATAGCTCTGCTTTAGTGCATTTATTTTGCTCTTATTTATTTTACTTTATTATACTGCTCTCATTTAACCGCTGTATCCATATGCATGCATGTTTGAATGTTGTATATTGTTTGTCTATGTGTTCTTAAAATTGAGATGTGTATATATGTTTGTCGGTTCAAAGGCTCATGAGAGCCTATGTTATTTGTTATCTGTCTTGCCGACTTTAAATAAAGATTATCTATCTATCTATAACCTTCCTCCTATTGATAATCCTGTACAATACACAAAAATAACATACTTAAAGTCTCTAAATCGTTTTAATAAAACGGTGTATCAGTAACTGTTGAGTAATGTGTAAGTGCATGTATCAGAGGAAGAAACAATAACACGAAGTGTGCTTAGTTTTGGTAGATTTGGTCAGAATATTTATATGTTTTTCACCAAATTCGAAACAGTATTTTTGACTGGAACATTGTTGTACATACGTGATAGTTAGCACTGATGGTGGAGTTTTGATTCACGAGGAATGTCTGTATTGGCATCAACATTTTAGTGTTGAAGAGAACATCAAAGTTAATTTTCTGTTTAAATTTCAAGATTGCAAATACCCTAAGGTTCTTATCACCGTATAATTAGGCTTATCTTATCCATAATTTAGTTTCCACTTCGGCAGTTTCGGTTTATTGTAAGATATGGTTTGATTCATTTTTTTCTTTTCTGGTAGTCACAATACATGCATTTGTTTTGTCTAGGCTTTATTCTTTTCAAGCTACATGTAGTTGAACAGGGATAAATGTAAATGTTTAATCATAAAACTCATTTGATTACAGAAACATCACCAATAACCCGAACATGTTTCATATATGCCGAGCCAGCAATCATGGTCACTCTCTCTGAGTGATCACAAACTCGTCATTTTATTTACAGTTAAATTTTCTTATGTCTTTTTGCATATCATCAATATATACCTTCTTCAAAAGTCAGTAATAGTATTATGGAAAAGTTTCAAATTGAATTTTTCATGTTTTGCTTCAACTCAAAAGAAAGAACCCGAATAAGAAGACATGCCTTTTCACACCAGTCAATTTGTTTTTTCGGCATTGAGCAAGAACTGCTACCGATAAGTGCGGTTTACTCTCGTAACGATATAAGATTGTGTTAATGCTTGCTAATCATTGCCTTTTCGAATTGTTAGAGTAATTATAGCTATGTCTACCATTTAAGTTGTTGCTTCTTGAAATACGCATATGCAGCAAACTACTCGTATTTGGAACACATATTTTGTTGAGTATTTTTTCACTGTCTTGTTTTGTCTATTTCTTCGTAATTTTTTTGTTTGTAACGCCTGATTTGTCTATTTCTTCGTGATTTTATTGTTTGTAAATGACTATGTATTTGTAGGTGTATCTTATTATTGGGAAGTAGATCTTTTGCACATAAAAGACAAAAATAAATATTTTATTTCGGAGAATAAAGCAGGTATTAACAACTTGCCAAACTTGTCAAACGTCTAAGAAAAAAGAGACAATATAAAGCAGAGAAACCACAGATTTATTCCAGATCGCAATATTAATATTCCTGACTTGTTACAGACGTTTCGAAATAAATGGTGCACCAAACCTCCATCTTATATATACATTGCGATCTTAGAGTCCGGTTACACAAAAAATAACACGGTTCTGAGAAATAATAGGGATAAAGAGGTGATCATCTCAGTACAACAAACCGCCAAAAACTAATTGAAACAATCACTTATCGTTTTTTTTTCTATTAACTGTGTCTAACCCAAAAAACGTCATATCCACTAAACCGTTTCGATCTTTTTTTCCCGAAGAAAAAAAGGTATACGGTCAGTACCTTTACAAGTTTCCATGACCTATTTCTTTTTTATTATTAATTTCACAGGCGTTTGGGTTCAGGATTATTTTTTTTATTAATAACGTGTATATAAAAATTTTCATACTTGTGGAAATAGTATATAGACGAGTATGAAAATTTTTATATACACGTTATTAATAAAAAAAATAATCCTGAACCCAAACGCCTGTGATTAATTTCAGTATATTTATCTCCAAGAAACAGTTAGATGGTTCCTATTCTTTCTTAAAATTTGGTCGGCAAGTGCATGTTGCAAATCCACATTTAGGGATCACCTTAGGACTATTAGTCGTGTTTCGGCATCCTGTGTCCTGAGGAGTAACTTTATTGCAGTTTTCTTGGCAACTAAAATGACAAGTCTTATGATATTTGCCATAAAGCTTCGTCCTATAGTACTATATGGTGTACCGTATTATACGGAAATATACGGTACAGCATATTTATCCTATATTTAGCATATTTTGAATGCCCTTTCATTGTCAAAACCGTGTGTTTTTAAAATCATGATTAAATTTTTTTCAATATTGCCTGATTCTTACAGAGAACTGCACTTAAAATATAACCCCCTTTCATGCAAGTTTTAAAGTATGGTTTAAGAAAGTAATGCGTAATTTTAGCCAATCGTAATGCGTTATTAAGCGATGGCATTTCGAAAAGAAAATGGGGGAGGTCTTAAACCCGACCGGGAAAAAACCGACTAGGTATTTTTTTGTGCATTTTGTGTTTTAGTTTTCGTTTTTAATTAGTGCATCGATTTTGAAAAAAATTAAAGTGATTTTAAAAGGGAAAGAAATATCTATCAAATGGTGTATAGTTTTTGAATTTTCGTTGAAAAATGAAGACAGAATCTTGACCGGACGGCCTAGAAAAGACCTAATTGGCTGGAGAAAAATTATAGCTTATAAAATGAAAACGTAAAATGTTCGCATAAACAGATTTGAATCAATGAAAACTTTATATATCTTTAAAGTATATATATTTTTCTACAGATCTTTTCAAAATTGTACAAATTTTATTCATAGTTTTAAAAATATCTTGACCGGACGGACCTTTAACTAAATGAAAATCGTCCAAATTTAAAAGACACTTGACATTTCAAAGAACGATACTCTTTTTTTGTGAATTGTCGGGCAGAATATGCTTATCTTAAAGCATATGTTAAGGGCTAAATTTTTTTTAGTTATAAAATTAAAATAACTGAAGAGAAAAAATGTTTTTATATAAGTTTTTTATTATTATTTATACTTGTTTTACATGCATGCCAAGCAGAGGAGTCTTTGATTTAGGCACTTGGTACTGAATCTCCAACCTTCTGCAGCGATCTTTTCCACTAATTGACCAGACCGAATCAGCTCACATTCTTTTGTGTTGTCGTTATAGTTCATGCCGAGGCATTCAGTTGTTCGGGAACATAAAACTGCACACCCCGTTATCCTTGGCTCGATAGATGTCGCCAAAATTTCCGTATTGTTTCCCTTCATCTGACGAACAACACAGTAGAATCCAATAAAATCGCCTACAATATACATGTTACGGTTAAAAAAGGACTAAACTTTTAGGAAATGTTTTAAGTTTTTGCGCTTCACCAAACTATGCATTTTTAAGTATTGTTACATAAAAGTCACATCACTATGAACATTGCAGAAAGCCACTACAAAATCTAAAAAAGCCATTAGTGAAAGCATGTCTAATTATCCTTTATTGGTAAACAGGCTTAAATTAATTATTGCTTTTTTATGTCCGTATCCAGGTTGTACTTTTCTATTGTGGCCTTTAAATTGTAGCGGCCCCTATTGATTTTACTCTTATCGAACTCTACAAAAGGGTCTTGAACGTGCACATGTAATGCACTCCCCATATACGGAATAACCTTTTTTCGTCACTTCCAAAGAATTAGCATCGTTTCTTAGGACCATCCTATCAAATGGCACCAAGAGAGAGAGTAAGACAATTGGTCTATTATTTTTCCCCTGACTAGGATCGAACAATGAACTTCGGTGTTAGTAGCTCAACGCGTTTACCACACCACCACCAGCTCTCTCATTTACCAAAGTAAACTTTGATATTCTATACGTTTCGCTAAAAGCCTTGCACCCAAGTAAATTGTAGTTATCTCGATTTTCGAAATACTAAAGCCAACTTTTAAAAGCAAAATGATTTGTTTGCGCTCTTGATGAATGTTATGATCTATCCCTTATTTTCAGACTTGCCTGACAAAAAGTTCACCAATGATATTGTTTTTTCTCTCAGTCCCATAGTTCAAACTTAAAATTAATGTCGTTAAATACATCACATTTCGTCGCACATATCCTCGGGTTCCCTTTATGAACATGCATTTTGCTAAGAGTACTTCCCTGTAAATCATTCGAGATATTCTGCTTTTTAAGGTCCATAAGTATCTTTCTTTAAAAATGACGTAATTTCCTATATATTTTCTACTCTATGCAGAAAAAATGCAAATAAAAAAAATAAAGCATACAGTAGCTGGACCTAGATATGGTGATTTTTAATCTAGTTTCTATCAATTCTTCCTGTCGATTACCATGAAAATAAAGATCTCTTTTTTCTCCTGTTCAGATTTGTGTAAATTGTAAAAGGGAAAAAAACAACCCCTATTGATCCTCTTCCATGAAACGAAGTGAGCACGTGTGGTTAAAACCCTTATTGGATGTTGCATGGAAATTTAGGCCACAAGAAAGTGTGAATTTCGAGTGATATTAGCCTTAAGGTTCATGGTTACCCTTCGAATAAAATGGCAGATATTTAACCCATGTTTTTAGTCTATGTACGACTTAAACGCCACATAAAAGCACAAAATAAAGTGTAGCAGCGTCTAGATATAAAAATCGCCGATAATTTTCCCTTCCAGTTTACCAGAATACTTTTGTTGTTTTCTCTATTCATTTTCTTTCCGTTCAAATTGTCCCATAAATAAAGCATGAATTACCCCTAAATAACCTTCCATAAGACCGATTGTGAGTAGATTTAATAACACCAATAATAAAATTACCTTGCACGTGGAGGCCAAATGGCAGGGCATTGTTGATATTTGGCTATATTTGGGTGAACTAAAAAACGCAAAGAAAATGCCCCGGCAAAACGGATCAAGTGTACACATACAAAATACTAAAAGTTTATGCAAAAAATATTTATCTAGACGCTGCTGGGCGTTTTTCAATAAAAGTGAGATTTTAGGCCCCAAAACATTTCGAAAAGAAAATTTAAGTATGTGAACTTTTTTCTTGAAACCAAACTTTCCAATATTATTACAAACAAATTCTAGAATATGCAGTATTTATGCAACAATAACTTACTAAAAAATAAAATAAATATGGAACACTATTAAAAAATGTCCACTACGAAATGGCTATTTTAGCTAAGATTGATAATAGGAAAAAACTTAATAGAAACCTATTTTACCTGTTGATTTGGCACTGAATTTGACAACATTGATACATAAAATATAATAACTTTACTTAACCTTTCTATTGTGTTAATTATAGATTTTATTGTTCATTTATTATTCAAAAAACAAAAAAATAAGAAAATTATACCCTTTCAAACACAAGTATTCTTAAGTGGACCTTTTAAATATAACTTTAACACTGCATTAATATATGCCTTGAAGGGTTTGAAATGTATCTAAATCGTTTCAAAAATAAATATTGTGTTAAGAACTAAAAAAAACATTCTAATATTGCGTTGCGTAGTGGACAAGTTTCGTAGTGGACAAAATTGTTTCGTAGTGGACAATGCTGCATAACTTAAGATAGAGTTAAATTTATGATATAATGATCTTGTGTACAAAATTGCATGAAAATGTGATTGAAAGTTCCTGAGAAATTAAAGGAAACTTAAAGTCTGCCGGATGAAGGTAGTTTTTTGGTAAATTCCTCCAATATCTGGTAAACAGAGGTGAAAAGAACTCCTCCTTAACAGGCTATATATATACATGGTATGTATTTATCTAAAATACTTTACTTAATAAAGGGGTAGACGGGCTGACCAAAAACTTTACCAGTATACATCGCAATAAATTTGGCGGAGTGATGAAATATACAGGGTGTTTCTTATGAAAGACTGTCAACTACGAAACGATTTTGTCCACAACGAAACGATTTTGTCCATTACGAAACGTTATCGTGTTGTAGTTGACCATTTCGTAGTGGACATATTTGCCGAAAAAGTTCAAATTTTTAGTCACTTACAATACAATCACAATTTTCTTTTTTTATTCCACGAGGGCAACAACATATTTACAAAATCACCAAATCTGGAGAATTTTAAGCATTTGCATGGTTGTACAAATTTCCGTTACCTAGTGGACAATTTCAAAAATACTGGGTATCCTCTACTTACAAAAGGCAAATATTTTTAAAAATTTTTCATTGACATCCCTGCCAGTGTAGCATTTTGTTTTTATGATGTGTAATAAGTAGATTGACATATTTTTAGAAACACGGGTTGCATTTACAAGTTTATATTGGTGACAAAATTACAATCGTTTCGTAGTGGAAGAAAGTTTGGGGACACTTAAAAAAGTGAATTTTCACATAACAAAATGAAGACAAAGAGATAAAAAATGTTGCTATAATGTATCTCTAGTATCTTGTTATGACCAGAAATGATGTGTCATTTACACTTGGATCCAAAATGAGTCACATTTTAAGTGTACTTTATCTGTTTTTATTATGGGGACATGTAAAATAGGCCAATTTATACCCTTCAAATACAGAATTTTGATAGAAAACCTTCCAAAATTGTTTTTTGTGCTGTTGTATTTTGCATATTGGTTCACAACATATTCAACAAGGTAGAAATGACACCCATATTTAGTCAGATATTCACAAGATCTTTACAGGACAAGAATTTTCACTTTTATTGAAAAAAGCCCTGCTACGCCTTATTAAGCAACTGAATGTGTAGTTTAAGGTCCACATAGTCTGAAAAAAGACGTAAAAAATCGGTGTTTTTTCCTGAAGTGTAAAGATGAACCGTAAAGGCATATTGTCTACGAAAAATTATTTTTTTATAAAACCAAAATATTGCTTCAGACTATATATTCGTTTTGTTTATTTAGAAAGATACCAAACGCTCAAAATACATCTAAGGTACCTTATTACTTCAAAAAATGAAAAAAAATATAATATTTGTAAAGCTTTACAAAAATTCATATTCATGAGATGTAGATGAGCTGTAAGCATGCGCACTATATTTTCTTTGATTGAAAACATCCATAGTTCTTGCACGTGGTGCATTATCTGTTTCTCTCAGGTTTAGCTCGGAAGAAAATTGAAACGGCAACCGAATATTAGAGCTACTTAAATGAATGAAACTGACAATTATTGCCTGTATTATGTTTTGAATGTGTTTTAAAAGTTACACCCCAGTTCTTTTGTTTAAAGTCGAACTTTCATTTTCAGAAACTTTCTTTGTGTGAATAACTCTTTTGTTCTAAGAACAATAGGCTTAATTCACAATGGCAAAAACAGGGGTTTCCAGATACCCCTGCTTTTGCGCTTGTGAACACACCTCATGTTCATAGAACAAATGAGCTTCTCCCACAAAGAAACTTTTGTAATAGCCAGTCCAGGGCATCTGAGAAGGAAATGAAAACAGTTCACTTTATAAGGTTTATAATCAATTCTATTTTAAAAGTAGGAAAATTAAAAAAAAAACATACAAAATATAACAAAACATAAAATAATGAAAAAAAAAGAAAAAACAAATTAAAGCAAGATTTTGAATATGTCCAATAGACATAAATCCCATATTTCGCAACATGAGAGACGGACAAACAAACGGACGGACAAACAAACGTATCCGACGACTATATGCCCCAATACTTTAGTAGATGGGGCATACAAATGGGTCCAAGAAAGAAAAAGCCGGATTTCGTTTACAGGAAGTAGGTAGGCCATAGATCTGAAATTAATTCAAAGGCATGGAACCCATGCTGATTACCAAAAATCAAAAGGATGTAATGAGAGATTGCTGAGAAAACTGTTTTAATTAAGACAATTGTCCATAATTAACCATTTATGCAAAAAATTAAGAAAGTCGGCAAACAGAAAGTAGATGAGACAAAGATTCTTAATTGAACCCCACGTTAAGGACATCGCATTGCAATCAAAATACAAAATATCAAATTAAAATGAAATAAAATTTCCTCATCTTCAAACGCACAATTTCAACAACTTAAATTACCTGCTCTCAAAAATCAATGATATTCGAAAGGACAGCAGCCAAAGCACACCTGTCTTCCCTGATTGTCATATAAAAATTGAATGAATCTTAAAGATATTCAGTTTAGAAGTGTTCACTTTTTTAATTTGTATGATACAAAATCAGCAGTTATTTGTAAAGTAATTAAATTAATTAATTTGTTTAACAAGATGATTAATCTGTTTTAATCCTAAAATCATCTCAGTTGCTTAATATCTTAAATTAAAGAGGCCCCAGTGTAGGGAAGAATAAGTTCAGAAATATGTTTACTGACTCAGTGTTATGATTAATGCCACATTTTATTGCTTTCTATCAAAAATATGTAATTTCGTTTTGTTTTAACTTTACCGGGGTGTAAGTTAGTTATACTATTCGGTATACGGTGTTTCTGGATAAGAAACCCACTCGGACCTCCGGTCCTCGGGGTTTCTTATCAAGAAACACCTTTACCTCATGGTATAACTATTATGTAAACACGAAAAATATTGGTAGTTTTTCAACATATCAATGTATTCGGGGACAAAACCCGAGATTCCGATTAGTGTCTGGGTTAAAACTACTCAGTCTAAATCTGTGTCAATGTGACGTAATGCAGGTAAATAAAATATCAATCAATATTGTCCAGCTATTTTTATCAAAATAAACTACTTTTGATGCAAAATTTAAGGCAAATTTGTGTCTTAATATTCACAGTATGTAAACCTGTGCGCCTGAAATGTCTTAATTATGTTAAATGTTTACGCTTATTTATGTTTTCGTGGGAAAATTACGTAAGTGTCAACAAGCTAGGTAGGTTTTAACAATGCTTTCTTTTAAATCAACATTGTTCGTATACCATAATTTTTAGAAACTGTCCATGAATGATAAAAGAAAAAGCAAATTCACCTTTTTGTGCTAGATAATGCATATTTCCCCGAATTATCTAGTTATGTGTAAGACTTGTTGTATCCATTTCGAAAAACAACCATTTTTTACGTTAAAACTTAACATTGTCGGACCAAACTTTCCCCGTGTGTTCACATTTTCTTAAGATATATTAGTATAAATTTTGGACCAGTTAAGTTGTTTTGTTTTCGAGTAATTTAAAATAAAAGAAAAATAGCATTGTGGACTTTTTAATGTGTCATTAATTTTGCACTGTGCATCTTAATGTCTTAGTCTTTGTACTCCTTTTAACGTGCAAAACTTTGTTAGAGGTGACATAGTTATCGTTTGTCTTACACTCCGATCGATGTACTTGCCGTCCACGCATAGAAAGTAGGTTTCACTTTCGATCAGTTTCACCAAAAAATCTTACATTGACTAAGAACAACATGTGTTATGTTCTTGATAAATAAAACTTCGCTGAACCAGATAGAACTGACATCATGGGAATGCAAAATTAATCGTGGTATCAAATAGCATGGGTTATGCACTCTTGGACTTCCATGTCCAAGATGACGAAATGGCCATGTGCAGGACCTTCATAATACGGAAACATTAACCATTGACCATAGTGGACCGACGTTTAAAAATCCATTTGTGAATATTAGTGCGCCACATACGCTAAATTTCCCATCCTACCCATCTCTCCCTTTTTACAGTGGTTTTCAAAAATTTACTGATCCTTTTGATTCTTAATCCACCTTAATATATTTTTATCATCATTTTCTTCTAATTTTATCATCATCTTTATGTTTATCACCCTTATATAACCTATATTGTATTGTTAGGCCGTAAAACAACAACACCCTCACTCACTTACTGCAGTTATGCCATATACAAACATCTAAAACAGTACATGTAGGTGAGCAATATTGTGATACTGTGTTGTTTCTTAGCAAGCGAACATTTATACATGCCTACATTTTTCAAGGAAAAGACTGCATCCAAGCAAGAAGAATAGAGAGTAATTTGGATAGGTATCTTGAACAACGAGTAAAACCTTGTATGGACAAATCAAGCATGTCTGCTGCAAGATCATCTTCGTCAAAAATCTCAGTTTCGGACGGGTTTACATCTAAAGTTGATTAAGATCTATTGACAACCTTTTGGCTTGGTGTTTATATTGTTTTAGAGTCTTTAATAACTTCTTTTTGGGGAACAAACATAGAATGTGCTTTCCAGCTAGAATATTATCTATTGTATTGGTAAACATTGTGATTATTTGTTTACAACTAAACAGTACCTGTGAATGAATGTTAATGAGATAATATATCGTATCGTATTCATGTTTATCTTTAGTTTGTTAACTTCCTGTGACCTTTTGTTCCTTATCATCGCAAAGATAATTTATTTAGTCGACAAAAACAATAAATGTCATAAAACCCGATCTCCAATTCATTAATACCTAAAATTTCTATTCATACAAACGTCAACAAGGACACAGTCTAATGCTTTTTGCCACATCAATAAGGCTTATAGTACCACTGCAAAAAGAATACAGTCAACAAAATCACAATTAAAAAAGTGGTATTTTTTCTATTTAAGAGTTTTTATAAATCATTTCTGCATTTCGAATTTCTTTTTACTAACAATATACGTGTTGAGTGTTGATACTGATGTAAAAGATGCAGTTGCAACCATAAAAAAGGTCAAAATTCTGTTTTTTTTCAATGTCAATGGTACAATTTTTAACTGATATTGCCCTTTGTTAAAACAATTTTCTTTAGGTTGAAGGTTTCTTATTGTACTTGAACCCCATTTGTTCTTTTATTAGTATTTTGAAGCATATAGGTAATGTAATTTTAAAGGGAGATATAAAAACTCTGCCAGATAGATCAATCAGACTAGATGTTTACTTCTTAAAACGTTTAGAAGCATACACATTTAACGTAATTAAGATATTTCATGCGCATAGGTTTACATACTGTGATATTCATTTTATTGCATTTCGGTGTAATTGACACAAAAAAAAAATGGGGAGGGGGGGGGGGGTAAAAAAAGAGTTTGCCATAGACAATATGCCTTTAAATCGACTGTTCTCAAAAATGCAGAAAAAGATATCTCTTAATAAATAAAGTAATTAAACATAAAGTTTTCATAAAAAATAAGGTAAAAAAATATAATATCTTGATCCAGCTACGCTTAAGATTTCCATTTTTTGCGCAGTTTTGCTTTGCATAATAAAAAATAGGTTAAAATTTTCGCCCTGTTTTTTTAAAAGCTACAGATGGACCTTAATTTTGTTGATAAAAGGTTATTTTTCCAGATATGCATTAACAGTAGGACAAAAGGCAACTCATTGTGACAGTTAAAATTTCTGACTTTTAAAATACAGAGACATTTCTTGTTTGTACTTTTAAATTCAAATTTAAACTAGCTATAATTTGTGTTGGGATGCCAACACACAAGTCGCCCAAAATCGCCTTGGATACTTTTTCGTCCCTTTCAGTACAATAAAATATGTATAGAAATCAAATTTCATTGAAATCGGACAAAGTTCACATTTTTAAGGGGGGCGGGTGTAGTAAAATGGCCGCCATTTTGAAACCGGAAGTCGGATTTCAAATCCGGTCGCAGATTTGAATTCAGCATACCCGCTTTACCCAGATGACCAATTTTCAGGACGATCCGACGAAAAAAAATTTTCCGCCCACTTTTTCCGACGGCCGCCATTTTGAAACGGCGGCCATCTTGAAAATTTCAAAACTTGATTACACGCCTTTCAGTGACCCACTATCCAATCCAACAAGTGTTATTCAATTTCCTTGAACCATTTTCTTGAATTAGGGAGGACAACTTTACGATAAAGAATCAGAAGAATAATAATAATAATAATAATAATAATAAGAAACGGTGCAAAAACAATAAGTCTCCCAAACTTTGTTTTGGGCGACTTAATAACAGTAAAATGTATTCAGACTTTCTGAATTGATATGATTAAATTGTCGAAACCTAAAATTGCGTTTTGAATATGTTAACTATCTTGCAATTAATTCGAAAGTCAATTATTTTAATAATTTCTTAAGCAAATTATTCTCTCATGAAAAAATGCGAAACTAGAGGCTCCTAGGAGCCTGAATCACTCACCTGATCTCTTATGCCAAAGTTTGAATAAATTTCACAAACTTTCAAGTATACAAAGTTGCAAAACAATCCCTTCAGTGGTTTCAGAGAAGATTTTTGGAAATCAGTTTAAATTGATAGAAAAATACAGTTAAAGGGCAATAAATCCTGTAGGGACCTTTTGTTGCTGAACAAGAAAAGTTGTTCTCTTAAACTTTTCGAGTTATAGACGAAAAACAATGATCTGACCCCCTGTTCTATTTTTAGCAATGGCGGCCATGTTGGTTGGTCAACGTGTATATAATTCACAAATTTGGTAGATGACATCCTAAAGATCAAGTGTACCAATTTTCAAAGCAATTCCTTCAGTGGTTCAAGAGAAGATTTTTGAAAATCAGTTAAAATTAATGGAAAAAAACAGTTAAAGGGGAATAACTCTTAAACGTTTTGACCCTGAAGTCATTTTTGTAGATCTCAATAAGCTTTACAATTCTGCAATGCTAACTTTTCTTCTAACTCTTACGGTTTTCAAGATATTGTCCAAAAACTGCAAAAAGGGTCAATTTTGATGATTAAAGGGCAATAACTCCTATAAGGAGTCGTTTCACAACTTCGACTCAATGGAGAGATTTGTAGAGCTTTTGATGCTGAACAAGAGAGGTTGCTTCGGATTTTCTCTATCTATTATACTTTTCGAGATATAAGCCAAAAACAATGGTCTGACCCCCTGTTCTATTTTTAGCAACGGCTGCCATGATGGTTGGTAAACGTGTATATTATTCAAAAACTTGGTAGAGGACATTCTAAAGATCAAGTATACCAAGTATCAATGCAATCACTTCAATGGTTTCTGAGAAGATTTTTCAAAATCAGTTAAAATTAATGGAAAAAACAGTTAAAGGGGAATAACTCTTAAACGGCTGATCAGACAATTTTGACCCTGAAATCATTTTTGTAGATCTTCATGAGCTGAACAATTGTGCAATGCTAACTTTTCCTCTAGCACTTACAGTTTTCAAGTCCAAAAACTGTGAAAATGGTCAATTTTGACAATTAAGGGGTAATAACTCCTATAAGGAGTAGTCCCACAACTTTGACTCAATGGAGAGTTTTGTAGAGCTGAAAAGTTGACGGATGGACGATGGACGACGGACGGACGACGGAAGCTTAACGATAACAATAGCTCACATGACCCTTCGGATCAGGTGAGCTAAAAAAGGAAAAAAGTGTCGCAAAGTTGTCGCCTAACATAGAAACGCGAAATATTGTAGTTGCCAAAGTTAGATGTTTACAGTAAATCGTCTCACCAGTATGTTTAATTTTCCACAATCCTTCATCTCCATATCCAGTTTTTATCCCTATACCATTTACTTCAAAAGGTGACTGGGGTTTTTCCATTTTGACAGCAACGGAACTATAACCATTAAAAATCGTAACATCTCCGTGGTCGTTCCACTCTATAATATATTCTTTAAACTCGTAACAGTTCTTCGGACAAGGACCGTATTCAAAAGTAGGGTTATAATTGTAATTTCCACCCCTTCTAAAGCCCCCTGAACCAGCACCTAAAAATATTTCATAGTAGTTTGACGTTTGCAGATCAGCTCTTTGAGATAAAAACACAAACTTGTGGTAACATTGAGTCCCGTATGGCAAGACGCTAAAGTTGAGATATTGTTCTTTTATTGCATTAAGCTGCAAATGCTCCAGACTGGTGTAGAATCTATACACATTCGGTGTCCAATGATCGTTCCTTCCATTATCTGGAGTCCTAATCCAAACTTCTTTGAGTTTGTTTTCTGCAAATGAAAATATGAGAAAATATTTCAACTGACTTAGTCTATTGAATTAAATGACAAATGATAAATTTAAAGTATAAGTTCGCGATTTTTAAGTTTTTAGTTTATTTGATTTATTTTAATGAGAGTAGGCATTTTGCCGAATTTGGGCATTGAAAACGATATATTTAGAAAGATATTCGTAATTTTATTCCAATACACACGACCATATGGGCGCGGCCATGTGGATAGCTCCTCAATTGGAGATGTGACGTCACATCTCTGAGGATAAATACATTAACCAATTGACGATATTTGTAACATAGAACAAATGTTGTCGATCATAATAAAGAAGTTGGAATATGAATAATTTGGCATTGATAGTTTTTTTTTAATCCCCGCGTTTTTTAATTAAGAAAGCAATAAATAGTTTACCTAAACCTTTTTAAATTTGTTTTAAAATATTTATTTATAATTTTAAAAAGTAAATAATCTGAAATATTTAATTGACTAAGTAGTTTTCAAACCTTTTTTTTTAATATTTAAGACTTTAAATTAAGTTCTTGATAAATGCACAGGTGTAAATTAAAATCATTAACCTTTCGGACGATCTGTCACCCCTCATTAATCCACGTCCCGGTGGTTAATAACAGGTATAATTGACAGGTAGATCAATTATGGTGCTCCTCCAAACAACGATTTCCATGCAGTTTTAGACACATCCTATACAGCTCAATTTTTAGATTTTTAAATTTTAATCAGCAGGTGTTCATATCACCTGTAAACTCCATTGACTACCCCACTCTTACAATTACCAATCAGCCAAAACGTGATGCTACATCGTGTTTGTGCATGGTTTGTGTAATACCCTCATTAAACATGTTTTGACAGAACAGTTATAAAATGTTTTAGTTCCGACTTTTTCCGTTTTTGAAGTGTTGGAAAAACCATTAATCAATGGCATTGTAATTTGCAAGATAGAGAAAAAATGCAATTGTATTTATGTTTTTAATAAAAAGTGTATTTTTTAAACATTTTTCGCACTTCAATGTTTAAATTGCACTGGCAGACGAAAGGTGTTGATTTTCTAGAACCCATTCCAACCAGGTAAATGTCAACTTCTAATACACAGGAAACGATATTAAACCCCTGTGGTGCCGAATTTTTTGCACGGGGTACTTAACATACACAGGAAACAGCAGGTGAACCCCTGTTGTGCCAGTGGTTTGTACATGGGAATAAAGTCTTATACACAGAAAACGGAAAGTACGCCCCCGTGGTGCGATGGTTTGCACGGAAGGACTAATTATCATAATATTACTTCAAACGAATCATGCAAGGTAATCATAGTAGGGTGTCAGGGAACCATGAATTTTATAAAGGATATACAAAAGAAATAAATAGAATGAATTCTCTACATACTGAAAATTGAAATATATTTTTCTGAAATAGTCCGTACGGCGAAACTAATAATATAAATAAAAAGTATGTTTTTATCTACGAATTAATAATGAACTTAACGGTTGGTATTATTTAAAACTTTTCACAATCAAACATCAGACTAACTTTTGTTCTATTATTCCCGACTTAATTTGAATTATTTTAAATTGTCCGTTGTGGTGCACATCGATAAATACTATATGAGTATAGGACACGTAGGATGCAACATTCAGACGTTGAGCAGCACCATCTAGTACAAATCACGTGACCCTCCATGGATAGATATTTTTTTAATTCAAAAGCCAATTTTATCTTAACTATGCAGATTTGAGTGCTAGGAATTTCATTAATTTTTGAAAGTTATTTTCATATGATAGTCTTTCAATGTACAAATTTTGAAAAAAATCTTACACTTTAATGGTATTGTAAAAACAAAAATAAAATGGCTTTTCTAGCAAGTTATTATATGAACGTCTGAAATTCATTTCAATACTTAACGGAAGATCAATTGGTTGATCAATATCTGCAGGCGGATATTTTTTTTTCTAAATTATTAGAATGTACAAATCTGTGTAAATTACGTTATCAAAGTAACGGTGCTTTGTTATATGAATCCTAAAAATTCCTCAGCGAAATAAAAATGTCAGGGAGTATATTCTCAAACTTATTTACCATACCACAAAGTTTTAATTCAAATGATATTCAAACAACGGCTTGGAAGCTATTACATTAATTAAGGGGGGCTAGTTACACGCGCATCCGCGAACATGATGGCGACAAATTCGAATTTCACCACAAATGCTTTATTATAATTTTTATTACAATTTCTTATAATCTTATTTTAATGCACTATGACCCACATGGGAAAAATTTTGCATATAAAAGGATATTCTTATTAAATAATTTTGTGTACAGGGCATTGCAGGACATATCAATTGTCAAGTGACAACACAGGTATTTATAGTTACATGTAGTCGTAGAACACCAGAGCACAAGAACATTCAGGAGGGAGGATGATGGACCCAGCAGTAGGACTTCAACGGTAACGACTCGGCTAGTTCAACGGACTTTGACAGGAACAACGGCGGGAACAAGATGCCACTGCGGAAAGCTGTGCAAAAACCAGAGAGGTTTCAAGATTCATCAGGCAAGGGCTAAGTGTAGACTTGAGAAGCAACAAGAGGGACGCACAGATAACACTGATCAGACGGAGAAGGACCACAGTCAGGTAGAACACCACAGCACTGAGGACCTTTTACCAAATGATGTTACTCAGACCAACATTGAGCCAGAACCAGATGTGACAAACCAACAACACTCTACTCTGGAACAACCAAGAGGAGGAAGGAAACCAGCGGTACAGTGGCCATCCACTGATGACAAGAGATGGGAAGCTTTTGTTAATGACCTAGACACCATATTAGAAAGCACATTGGTAGGAGACGTTCAGAGGAAGTTATCGGCATTGACAACCATAGTTTGTGCAGTTGGAGTTGAACGGTTCGGTATAAGGGAACGGAAGGGCAAAGAGGAACGTCAAGGGCAACCCAATAGAAGACAGCAGGAGATACAAAGGTTACGAGAAGATATCAATAGAGTCACCAAGCAGTACAAAGGAGCAAGTGAAGACCAAAGGATAGGTCTAAGTGAGTTAAGATCAATGCTGAGAGAAAAGAGAAATAATCTTCAGAAAGCAGAGAGAATAAGAAAGGCCAGACAAGAGAGAGGGAAGAAAAGAGCTATGTTCACAGCAGACCCTTACAGGTTTACTAAAGCTACTCTTGAAGGAGCTAAATCAGGGACATTAGAGAGCACAAAAGAAGAGGTTGAGACTTACCTAGAGGAGACACATGGAGATAAAGAACAGTGGAAGAGCTTAGGCCCATGTGACCGAATAGAGGATGTACCAGCACCAAGTGAACCCATGAACGATAGGCAACCATCATTCAAGGAAGTGAAAGAGATTGTTCAGAAAGCGAGGGCAGCATCAACACCAGGTCCCAATGGCATTCCATATAAAGTGTACAAGAGATTTCCAAAGATCCTGAAAAATCTATGGAAGTTACTGAAGATAGTTTGAAGGAAAGGGAAGATTCCGTCTTGTTGGAAAAACGCTGAAGAATGCTTTGTTCCAAAGAAGGAGAAGTCAGAAGGGATAAACCAGTTTCGAACCATCTCACTATCGAATGTAGAGGGGAAAATCTTCTTCTCTATACTGGCAAAAAGAATGACAACATACATGACTGCAAACCAAAACGTCGACACTTCAGTGCAGAAAGGAGGAGTGTCTGGTTTCTCTGGGTGCATTGAACACACTAGCTTCATAACCCAGCTGATCCAAGAAGCGAAATCAAACAAGAAAGATCTCACAGTTGTATGGTTAGACTTGGCCAACGCCTATGGTACCATCCCTCACACCCTGTTACAGATGACACTTCAACACTACCATATACCGGAACATTTCCAACAGATGATCAAGAGCTACTACAGCGGCATACACATACGGTTTACCACCAACAACTTCACAAAATCTTGGAAAAGACTTGAGGAAGGTATTGTAACAGGTTGTACCATCTCAGTGATACTGTTTGATTTGGGCATGAATATGATCATCAAGGCCGGAGAGAGGGAAACCAGGGGACCAAAGACATGTAGCAACATCAGACAACCACCAAGTAGAGGCTTTATGGACGATCTGACACTAACAACAGACACCCACATCCAGGCTAGATGGATACTAAAAGCACTGGAGGAAAAAGCATCATGGGCAAAAATGACGTTCAAACCAAGGAAGTCAAGATCTTAAGTGATAAGGAAAGGCAGAGTCACACAAAGCGTCGATCTTACGATCCAGGGAGAATACATTCCATCCATCATTGGTAATCATATCAAGTGCCTAGGGAAATGGTTTGATGACACTCTTGGAGATAAGTCTAACATCAAGAGAATAGAGCAACAAGTATGTGAAGGGATAAAGGACATAGACAAGACTGGGCTACCCGGAAAATTCAAGGCTTGGATATACCAACATGACCTCTTATCACGCTTATCTTGGTCACTGATGCTGTACGAAGTAGCAACATCAACAGTAAAGAAGCTTGAGAGAACTGTTAGCAAGCATCTAAGGAAATGGTTAGGAGTACCTCCAAGCTTCACCTCAATAGGACTGTATAGCAGAACGGCAAAACTTCAACTACCGTTAACTTCAATTGTAGAAAAATTCAAGACAAGCAAAGCCAGACTTGTGATGACACTTAAGAATCCAGGGATGAGAAGGTACGATCAGCAGGAGTAGAGACAAGAACAGGAAGGAAGCGGTCAGTATCTAAAGCAGTAGACGAGGCAGAGAGCAGACTGAGGCACACAGTTATTGTCGGAACAGTAGCTGAAGGAAGGCAAGGTTTGGGTACAACCGAGAGCAGTTACTGGAAGAAAGCAGACAAATCAGAAAGACGAAGCATGGTCCAGAGGGAGAAAAGAGCCAGAGAAGAAGAAGATCGGCAAGCAAAAGCAGTACAGATGGGAAGTCAAGGAGCATTGGCAAAGTGGGAAACAGATCAACGTTCTCTATCTTGGGCCGACATCTGGAGATACCCACAATTCCAACTACAGTTTCTCCTGCGTTCAGTTTATGATCTGCTTCCAACACCGTCAAACCTTCACAAATGGGACCTCATTGGAACACCAGACTGTTCATTATGCGGGAAAAGGGGGACTCTACAACACATCTTTTCCTCTTGTCAGGTGGCTCTTACCCAGGGGAGATACACGTTGCGACACAATGAAGTCCTAAGAGAGGTAACAGACACAATTGAGAGACAGCGGAAGAATAAGAAATTGCAGACTAAAACCAAACCTAGACAGATAAGATTTGTGAAGGAAGGCGAAACAACAGCAAAGATGGAAAGAAAGAAGTTAGGAGTGATGGACAAAGCTAATGACTGGAAGCTGGTGGTAGAACTAGACCATCAACTGACATTCCCTGTGATCATTCCAACCAATCTCAGACCAGAAATTGAACTGTGGTCACCAGGGACCAAGAAGATTGTAATAGTAGAGTTGACAGTACCATGGGAGGAAAGATGTGCAGAAGCCCATGACAGGAAGAGAACAAAGTACGATCCTTTGCTGACGGAGTGTAGAGAGAG
Organism: Arcuatula senhousia; assembly: GCA_963971305.1. Lineage (NCBI taxonomy): Eukaryota > Metazoa > Mollusca > Bivalvia > Mytilida > Mytilidae > Arcuatula > Arcuatula senhousia. The sequence goes on from OZ020306.1 coordinate 48,621,582, forward strand.
AGGAAGGCAGACTTGAAGCTATTCTATAGAGGTCGGATGTAGAGGCTTTCCAGCCCAGTCAGTGTGGAGAATGTTAACAGGGCTAGGAGTAACCGGACACAACAGAAGATCAACAGTCCAGAAGATGGCACAGGCAGCAGAGAGAGCATCATGCTGGGTGTGGATGAAGAGAGACACCAGTAGCTGGAAACCCACCACCAACGCGAAGTGACTGATCACCACTGTGGACCCCCCATCCTGAGAGTGTACCGAGCTAGGGGTCGAAACACACGATGAGGGATGGCCTCGGCTGAGGACGTTGGCGTTGCAGCAGTTAGAACATCACAGCTGTATGTAAGTAAGTTATGCTTTAATTTCAGTTAAATAAAAATGACAACAAAGTTCCAGACAATAAATTTTGCTGCGCCTGACGCGCATTCCGTCTATTCTTGATAATTTGGGTATAACTATGTTTCAGTAGGGTTCAGTTTAGCATCTTTGAATTGAATCACGGCCTTTATTTCACAAATTATAAAATACTGGTATTAGGTTTATTGGTATGGCCGAAAACTAATTGCAAGTAATTACTTTCAGATGTCAGGTCAATTGAGAAGGTCTCATAGGAAGCGGACGGCCACGCCAGCTGTGGCAGGATTGCTACATAAAACCCGTAAAGGAGGAATAAACCACATGCAGGCTTCAACATCGGAATCACGAATCGTCTACTCAAGTACACAACTGCAGCTGAACATGTAACGCCAGGACAATCAGCCGGACATGCAATCTCTGGACCATCAGGATTGGTTCGCAGTGTTCCCACTAACTATAACACTAATCTTGTATATCAAGGATACACAGTAACCCAACCGAGTCTGAAAATGCAACACCAGGACCATCAGGATAGGTTCGCACAAGTGTTCCAACTAACTATAACGCTTATCTGTTGCAGCAAGGCAACATATCGAGCACAACTGTTGCTGAACAGTTGACACCAGGACCGTCAGGATTAGGTCGCACAAGTGACAGTATTCCAAATAACTATAACAATATGTTACAGCAAGGCTACTTATCAATCGCAAGCCCCCCTTTCCTCATAGCTACGACAAACCACACTCCACCCCAACATGCTGGGACTGCTGATATGGATGCAGACTTCTCGGGAAATCCAACTCAGACCAGTACACCTTCAGCTACTCCAGGACAACAAGACCCAATGCCAAATCAGAGTTCAGGTAATAATAACACCCAAATATGGCACTTTTCAAACAATACAAATACGTGCAGTTCAACACAAAACTCATTGGTAAATCAAAATACACCAAATGTTATGAACACTTTTCAATATGACGTAGGTTTCAACGTGCCTCATAACACTAGAGAAAAAATACAAAAAAGCGAATATCTTGACTTGGCAACACTGCTGACTAACAAGCCAATACAGAACACACAAAAGTTAGTTACAACCTGAATCTCAGCAACAAAAAATTACATCAAAATTGAAACATGGACAAACGCCTTTTAACATTTATCAGTATTTATTGCTCCACACATCTAGATCGTTTTCAAGAGCTTCTTAAATATATAAATAAGGTGAGAATGGGAGCTCAAAGTCAAAAAAGTGTAATTGGAAATTGTACGATGAGCAATATAGGCTGCGAAAAGCCATTAACCCCTTGAGCTCCTGGTCAAATGTTGATGTTGAGTTGTGGTTGTTTTGTATGAGTGGAAATACTCCAAACTTTGATTATCAAATGCCAATACTAAATAGACTGATGGTTTGCATTTAACTATGACGGGCATTGTTTTGCATACCATTGCCAATACAGTCATACCTGTATGTATTGCAATGGGGGTCACACGGTAAAAAGCTGCCAGGCTAATCGCGGAACATATGGGACAGCTCAACGGTGGCCAACGGTAGTACAAAACACAAGTCGTCAATTCCATGCACCAGGAAGGCTAAATAATGAATTTGCTTTTAGGCCACAGTTCAAACCAAGACCAAGACCTCCAGGAGCATTTATGGGACCTAGGTCACACACCAATACGTACAAACCATACGTACAAACCATTTAATTAAACTGTGTCCCGTGCGGGGCCCGGGTGGCGAATAGGCCCGCAGTAGAGCCTAGCTTGTCGTAAGAGGCGACTGAGGGTCTTGGGATTCTGACGTCGGGTCAGTGCTCAGCCCACAGAGCGACCAAGTGTGTACCCAAGGTGGCTGAATAGGGTAGCCCTCGTCCGCGGGGGTTGTCAGGTCTATAATACGGAAACCCTGACCGCCGACCATAGTGGGCCAACGTGTGTGAAGAGTGCCACGCTTCATGCACGTAAAAGACCCCTTTGTGGACCGCCAAGTAGTGCACCACATAGGCTAAATTTTCCGCCCCTATCCACCTCTCCCCTTTTTCCTGTGGTTCTTCAAAATTTACCGGTCCTTTGTTTCCCACCCCATCCCCATATTTCATTTATCATCATCATTCCATGTTCATTTTATCATCCTTTTCATGTTCATCGCCTGTAAATAACCTATATAGCGTTGCACGGGCGTAAAACACCAACTCACTCACTCAATTAAACTGTTGTCCAAATATCCAGATCAAGAGGCTGCAAATTTACTACGGGAGGGCTTTACGAAGGGGTTTCGATTACAAAATACAGGACCTAGGAAATTTTATATGACAAATAATCTTGTGTCTGCAAATGATTTGAAAGAAAAAAAAATCATGGGAAAAGCTGTTATCTGAAATAAAAGTAGGTAGAATATTAGGGCCATTTTCAAAACTACCTATATCCACCTTGCACATATCTCCAAATGGGTTGGTTCCTAAACCGGATGGGGGTTTTCGTCTAATCACACATTTATCACACTCAGAGGGCGATAGTGTTAACTCCCATATTGACCATGTGTTTTGCCCCGTAAGTTACTCCTCCCTTGACTCAATTCTTGACAAAATTTTTGAGGCTGGAAAAAATGCACAGCTTGCTAAGATGGATATAAAGTCAGCATTTTGCCTACTGGTATTGCACCCTGCGGATTTTGAATTGATGGGAATTTAGCTTGATGGGTATTATTTCATTGATTAGTGCTTACCAATGGGAAGTAGCATTTCACCAAAGCTGTTCGAAACATTTTCTTCCTTTTTACAATGGGTGGTTGAAATTCGTTCTGGGAAAGAATCCTTAGATCATTACTTAGATTATTTCATTTTTATTGGGGCAGACAAAACAAATGAATGTGAAATGCTTATGTCAACTTTCGTAAACGTTTGTCAGGAATTGGGCGTACCTATTGCATCAAACAGAACAATGGGGTCTTCTACACTACTACCTTTTTTTGGTTATTTTTTGAACACGGTGAAATGAAATTATCAATACCGTTGGAGAAATTAGAAAAAACTCAAAGGTCTTCTCAAGCTTTTATTAACTAAATCAAAAGTTACACTGAAAGAACTTCAGTCCATAACAGGCTTGATGTCATTTTGCGCCAAAGCCATTCCGCCCGCAAGGGCGTTTCTGCGTAGGTTTTATGATCTGATGGCAAATATTAAGAAATATTATTGCAAAATGAAGCTAAATCAAGAGGTCAAAGCAGATTTAGAAATGTGGTTAACCTTCCTTGACTTGATGACTTCAATGGGCATTGTTTCTTTCCTGAAAGAATTTGGTCAAACAATGATACTTTCGGTTATTCACGAATAGAGGTGGTAATGCTAAATTAGGTTGTGGGGCCTTTTTCCAAGGGTCCTTTGTCCAGTTTAGATGGCCAGTCAAATGGGAAAACGATCCTATCTTGAGGAATATGCCTTTCCTGGAATTTATACCAGTTGTCTTATCTATCATTATTTAGGAAGAAAGGTTTAGGAATAAAAAGATTTTCTTTTTTAATGATAACAGTGGACTGGTAAATATAATTGATAAACGGTCATCCAGAGATAAACAAATTATGCAGTTAATGAGCCCATTTGTTTTGCTCACAATGCTCAACAACATTTAGTTTAAGGCCCAGTTTGTTAATGGTTTTCAGAACGAGATAGCCGAAAGCCTCAGCAGGTTTAAGATGAATCTCTTTTACTCCCTAACCAGGAATTTAACAGTAGACAGTTGTGCAACAAGGATTCCCCAATTCTTTTTGGATCTAATTTCAACAATACAATTAGCTCATTATTGACAAATTCAATGTCTCAGAGTACCAGTTTAAGTTACAAAAGGTGTTTGTTGGCATTTCAGGAATTTATAAGGACGTTTGGTTTAAAAGACACATCGCCTATTCTACTGAAACATATTTGTGAATTTATTGCCTATTTGTTTGAAATGAACTTGCCCCAAGCAACAATAAAATGCTATTTGGCAGGATTGAGTTTTGTACGCAAATTAAATAATTTTGAAGACCCAACCCAAAAATTCATTGTAAAAAATTTAGTGGAAGGAGTTAGTCGCTCAAGGTCCAAATAAAGAATCCAAGACTTCCAATCACATGAGATATTAGTAAAAATATTGCAGATACTCCCTTACATATGCACTTCTACCTATGAAACAAAGCTTTTGCAGCTGATGTTTCAATTGCATACTATGGCTTATTAAGGGTTGGAGAATTGGCAATTAGTAATGGCCAAAAAAGTCATATTATTCAAATATCACATGTCACAGTGGTTATCTGTAAACTTAAGGTCAAGATTCCCTCCTCTAAGGCGGATCAATTGGGTAGGGGTTGCGATATAACAATACTACCGGAGATGAACAAATCAGTTTGTCCTGTTTCCTTGTATATTGATTATATGAAGGCAAGACAAAAAATAATAGGACCAGTTCTATGTCATTACGATGGGAGTGCTGTTACACGATATCAGTTTGTTGCAGTCTTGAAACAGTCCCTCAAAAAGGCTGGAATAAGTTGTGATTGTTACAGTTCCCATTCATTCCGTATTGGCAGGGCTAGTTCATTATCGGTTTCAGGGGTTCCGGACAATGTGATTGAAACACCTTGGGTTGGAAATCGGAAGCCTACAAAACATATCTAAGATTATAGCGTCATATTCAAGTTAAGATGTGTTCCCACTCAAAATTTTCGTTAATCAAAACTTTTCATATTTAATAGATAAAACAAAACACAGTTGAATTAGGATGTGACCTAACACCTATACGTGTACTTTTTCCATCAAATTATTTTGTTTTATATCATAGTAGATCTTCCCTTGGATAATAAACCTAGAAAAATTTGGATAGTGGGCTCATGCATCATTAACAGAGCCTTTATGGAGGCTAGGATAAGGCCGGGGGGGCCCAATTTATGTTTACCAAACACAACTATCTGGTGGCAGGGAAAAAATTGTATGCGGGCGAGTCAACTAACGGAAAGCTAGAAACCATGTTGGGATTTGAAGATCCCCCTTACATATTGTTAATTCATGTAGGTGCAAACGATATTGGCCAAATTTCCAGTAAGGTTTGAGAAATTTTCTGAAAAATGTAATAACAGATATATCAGACATGCTAGCTAACACTCGAATAATTTGGTCACAGATGTTACCTAGAAATGTGTGGCGGTATTCCGCTAATAATACTGCAATGGATAAAGTAAGATACAGGGTCAACATCTCCGTAGCTACTTTCGTATTGAAGATGGGGGGCTGTTACATACGTTACCCTGAAATAACAAAACAATCTAGCCGGATTTAAGAGACGGATTGCACCTCACCACAGTTGGCAGTAAAAATCTATTAAATAAGATTCAAGGGGGTATTAAGAACTTTCTAAAAGGGGGGTGGCCAGCCTCCTAATCTGCTCAGATCTGGAAATGACATAGACAATCAATTTTGGATATTATATTTGGTTATAATTTGTGAAATTGTTACCTAAGTTCATTTAATTTCTGAACGAGCAGAGTCACATTCCAATCATAAAGTAATAGTGATTAGTTTGAGTTCATAGACTAAGGCATTGGGCTCAACTAGGATGTTTTTTGTTGTTGTTGTTTGTGTTGCGAAAATGGTCTGACCGGTGCAGCGAACCCCCATTAGGAATGGCGATTGACAGGTCAAACCAAGGTTTTCCTGTCAATTTGGCATATTTGCTTCACCTTTTCTGAGTAAAGTATCTGTGTAAAGGTTTTGGATGCCACTTGTGTTCCCACAGTGGTGCTAAATTCATGATCTCTTATATACAAATACATATAATATATATATATATATTATATCAGTTTCATCGGTTGCCATTATGCGATATGCAGGCATCCACATATTTTAATGACAATCCATATACATTTAATACGCGATCTGCGTACAAATATTGTTATACATATTATTCATATTGTAAATTATTATACTTTATAATAAAATTGGACCATTTTCGCCAAACCTATATACTTTGTTTTGTTTGAGGCATCTTTGATAATAGAATTTACAAATCTGTGTAAATTTTGTTATCAAAGTAACAGTGCTCTGTTATATGAATCCTAAAAATTCCTTTGGTTATAAGATGGACTTTTTTGTAGTCCTTCACCTTCATAACTTTAATTTATGCTTTAATTTGATTGGTTGGCGCCAAAAATACAGCAATTAAATTGGTCCATTGGTATATTGATCCAAAACACGCGACTTTTGGAAGGGAAGCTGAATGAGAGACACCCCTTTTCACAGCGATCTTGATGAATATGTCTTTCTTGGAATTTATATCAGTTGTCTTATCTATCATTATATGGGGAGAAAGGTTGAGGAATAAAAAGATTCCCTTTTTTATTGATAACAGTGGAGAGGTAAATATAATTAATAAACGGTCATCCAGAGATTTTCTTCCCGGTCCCATTTTATAGAATTAGATACTGCTGCTTTTGTTAATAATTTCAGTTGATGTGCTTTATTAGTTACATTGTACCATGTTCAACTGCACGCTTTTAAGAACTTTGGATGTCCAAAACAGCTAGATATCAACAATTAACTATCAGCGACAGATGGCCACAATGTCAACTCCATCGATGAAGGATGTCCACAATACGAACTACATCAACAAGAATACAACTCCACCAGGGAGATGTCTTCAATTCGAACTCAATCATTATTAACAAAAGTTACAATAAAATTATATTCGCTTCACCTTTTTCTGAGTAGAGTAACTGTGTAAGGGTTTTTGATGCCACTTGTGTTCCCACAGTGGTGCTAAATTCATGATCTCTTATATACAAATACATATGTATATTATATTAGTTTCATCGGTTGCCATTATGCGATATGCAGACATCCACATATTTTAATAACAATCCATATACATTTAATACGCGATCTGCGTACAAATATTGGTATACATATTATTCATATTGTGAATTATTATACTTTATAACTAGCAAGCCGCTATGGACACAAAAAGCAAAGGTCTGCTTTAGTAACATAAAAAAGACTTTATTATTTCTAGGTCCTGCTAAGGTTTATTGTTGAATTCTATATGTAGCCTTTGCTGTACACATACTATAAAATCGATTTAAAATTAAGCTAAGTCATGTAAGTGTTTATCCTAACATTGTTTGTTTTTAGATCCAGTATAAGCATTGTACTATCTCCTATTTAGTTTAAAATAACTGCATCACAGTTTGGTAATCTACAGAGCAATATACCTACTTCCCCTGCATACGGTGTTTATATTTAATTATTCGATATGCAAGAGCGTGCACACATTTCACAGATTTTTTTATCAGACACCGATTTCTTCGTGACCGACTTTTGGAGCAGGGCTATAAGAAAATACGTCTCATACGTCTCTCACTAAAAATGTTTTTCTTCGTTATCAGCCACTAGTAGAAAAGTTCAAAATTTAGTTAAAAGATATAATAGTTAATTGTTTTAATTAGTGTTTGACTGGTCTGCTGTATTGAGATGATCACCTCAATATCCCTATTGTGTCTCACAACTATGTTGTGTTCTATGGTCATTACCGGATCCTAAGATCGCAATGGAAGAGGGAGGTTTGGCGCCATAAAACCCACCATTTCGTTTGAAATGCCTGTACCAAGTCAGGACCATTACGATCCACCAATTCTCCGGTATGACTGATTCGTTTTTTGTCATTTTCTCTGGACTATGAGATTGATCATTCAAGTTCGGTAGCTTTGTTATTACCTTTATTTACAATAATTATCTACAGATTAAAGACTCTTGAAACATCTCCATACAACAGATTTTAACACGTTTTTGTTTACACAACGCTAATGTGTTATCACTTACCCGAGGCTCCTCCTACCGAAAGCAAAAAACAATGCACTAAAAACAGCCCTTCTGCTCTAATCATATTTTCTTCTCGCTACGGCCCTGACAAAAACCCTTCATTCATTAGCCTTTTAGCAAAAAACGACTGAAAAAATCGTTTGGATACAATATTTATAGTCTAAATCCTTATCTCATTTATTGCTTAAATTATTCAAGACTAGAACGTTTAAAGAGATTTTTTTCAAAAATCATTTAATCGTCCATATAATTCTATCATCAAGAACGCTCACGTTGTTGCTTCGCATCAAGGTGCGAAGCTATTAATTTCATAGGATATTCACGCCATCTTGAAATTATCAAAAACAAACTTACGCGTTGATTGGCTGCTTAATAATAAACAGATTGTTTCATTGGATAACCTAAGAAATGTAATCGTGAATCAGTAACGGAGAAGACACAATCGGATGAGGTTAAGGCTACAATGTGTACAGCAGAACTGAACACGATACTATTGACCGTGTGGCCTCTATAAAGTCTTCTGAAATAGTTGATCACGTGAAATTTATTGATCGTTGAGCATGAATAAATTACATAATTTCTGTCTTTATCGCTGTCAATATCACTAGTTTTTTTATTTACATGTCCAGTTTATTTTTAATTTTTTCTTGCTGTGTATTTTTATCAAGCTTAACCGAATAATACACTCGTTATATTTCACTATGTGCTAATAAAATCATTATGCATCATGCCGACAAGTTAGGTTTATATGAATTCAGTGCATATGTTAAAACTTTCATCATGTCTGTTTCAATAATTATGAGACGCATAGTAGTTTCATGGTTATTTACTTGATTTGTTCTTTTACTTAGTACATGTACATTTTACATGTTTTACATCATATTTATCTTCATCTGACTCGTGAGCATAAAAAGTACGTGACTTTTTCAATATCCGTCGTTTGTAACGTCACAAAAACTTCTAGTCACTTGAAATGTTTACCTTTCTTCTATATATGAGTCGTGACGGGTTTCCATTCCCTTAAATTAAGCAACCGTAAACTTGAGAAAAACTGAACATTTCAGGAAAAAAAGTGTTGTTTGCTTATTAAATATATGTTTTAAGTACTGTAAAGCTATATATAACCAATGCGGTTTATTGTGTGCTTTAATAAAATAAAAAAATTAAATGACATTAAACTTAAAAATATCCACTACAATTTAAAAGCATGTTCTCGACAAATTCTATAGATATAGTTCTGGTCTACCAATGACTTGCAATTTTTAAATATAAACCGATAAATCCTATTCTTTACTAAAAATGCCGCTACAGCGAAGCTTCCCAAGCTTTTTGAAAAGCTAAAACTTGTTTTAATTGTTTTTTTTTCTTGAATGTAAGACTGCTGATCAATCCAAATCATTAGTTTTGTATTTACCATTATTCAACATCCCTACGAAGGTGGATTCACGACCACCAGTATAACAAGGATTTAAACACACGGACGGTTTATCCTTGCAAATGCTAATGGTTGAATAAACAAATAAAGAATCCTTATAGGTAAAGTACAATGCAAAAAGCTCTTTTTTTATGAATAAAAAAATAAGAAAATTTTGTCAAAGAAGGTAAATATAAGCATACTTTTAAAACCTTGTATTAAGAAATTTAGCGGGAATTTAGGTGATGTTCTTTTTAAAATAGAAACTGGTTGTGTTTTAAGAAATGAACACTTAACTTTCATTTTATGGTGCTTTTTTTGGTGCCTCTATAAATGGGTACAGTGTATTATCAGATTTTTTAAAAAGTTGTATAAATCTTAAAATACCGAAGACATTGAAGACATATGCAACCAGACATTACATAATCATATTCTAATACAGTTTTACAAGTGTAAATGAAACTTGAATATACCTAAATTTAATTAAATAAACGATTAAGAGATATGGAATAAGTGTACGCGACACAATCAGCATAAAGAAACGGCAATTTAAAAAATAAAGTACAATAGAAAACAGCAAGCAGTCTTCATCATGACCAAAGGTTACTGCTTGTGTCTTTCATTGGCCAAAGACCAAAAATACAATATATAAAATTCAACCTAATCCCCAAATTTTCAACGAAAACCCATTTCTGGGCATAGAACAAAAAAACAGATAGTTGACAGTGACAAACAAAAAGAACATTATTCAAGATAACATGCTTATGAATCAGTCTTAAAATTTTGACATACGTGTAGTTTTCTTTGTAAAAAAATGCTTTAAATGTCAATTTCTCATGATTGTTATGACAATTTGTCCGTTATTGAGTAAATAACTGCAAAACGCAACCGTTTAAACATAAATTTATATGCAGAATGAGTAGGAATTTTTGTAAGTAAACCGTTTTTCGCGCCGGGTATTATAAGAGAATTCTTTTGTAATTCATTTATCAAAGTGTTCAATGCGCCATTCAGTATCAAACTACATTTGTTTTTACTATGTCAATAACAGTTAAGGTATGGATATTTGAATGTGCTCAAATATGCGTACAGTTGTCAAATATGACAGAGGTTTAAAAATTACAAATACCAAAAACGCGGGTATAAACGGTTAATTTTGATATGCTATATATATCGATATTTCAAGGAGTAACCTCTCATCAGTAGCATTTAAACCAAAACTTTGGAAGGTCAAAATCCAAAACAGTTGAAAACGAAAAGTACTCAAAACCAAAACGTTCGAACAAGAAAGCCAAATCCAGCACCGAGGAAACCGACCATGTGCATTACAAGGAAAGAAACCTGGTGTTTTTATCAATTTTGAATTTAACAATCGGAAATTTCAGCGGCGACAATATATTAGAAATTTTATGATTATTCGTGTCAGACAAGTCTGACTACCAGGCTTGTGATCACCCTCAGGGACCTCTGGTCCACCAGCAGCGGTTATCGCCCAGTGGTTTCAAAATTACAAATACCAAAAAACGCGGGTATAAACGGTTAATTTTGATATGCTATATATCGATATTTCAAGGAGAAACCTCTCATCATTAGCATTTAAACCAAAACTTTGGAAGGTCAAAATCCAAAACAGTTGAAAACGAAAAGTACTCAAAACCAAAACGTTCGAACAAGGAAGCCAAATCCAGCACCGAGGATATCGAACATGTACATTACAAGGAAAGAAACCTGGTGTTTTTATCAGTTTTGAATTTAACAATAGCACATAAATACTCTATGTTCGTTTAAGCGAAGTGAATTTAGAATTTCATTTCTTCTTTTGAATCTTTGTCGGAAACTAGCAGTTGTCCATTATCTCAATAAATCACCACTCACTTCAATGAAGTTCTTGATTTCATACCCGAAACGCATACTGTGTGATTATATTTTTTTTTGTGTGTGTGCATAAGTTGAATGCATTTTCATTAAAACATCACAACAAGCATTCATTCTTTTGATGACATTTATCATATTCTCAGATCATGAATCGCAAAAGATAGGCAACAAAAAGTATCTTTGAAAAAAGAAAAAAAAACATTGTGTACACTAGTGCATATCTTGCATATTATATAAGATAAATAGTATATTGTATCTAAATAATGTGAGGGTTTAAGAGCCTGTTCATGAAAACCCATTTGCCCTGAAGCAATGTCTTTAATTATGTAAAAAGTATAGTGCAACAGAGAGACTTTCCTATAAGACTTATTCGGGCAAATTTATTTCTTCTGAATATTCAAGATGGGTACCTACAGGCCTTAATAGCAATATATAGCTTTCATCTGAGTTTTTATCTGTGGCTCAATCAAATTTTATTTAAAACAAATAACATTTTCATAGTGAATTTTTGTCAGTTTCATTTGGAATGACAATTGGAGCTATATTTTGTTTGAAAAAGTGATGTTTATCTTTCAAATACAGTGCAATGATCGTAATTCATAATTTTGTATCTCTGGTACATGTACCATATATAAGATAGGACTTATTAGGCAATATTCCAGACTGCTCAAAAATGACAAAGTTTACTATTTTAAGCGTACTAATTGTACAAACGGTTTTTTATCCTTATCTTTTAGAAATTCAGAAACGTTAACATATGATTAACATAAGCAAAACCAACTAAAGTGGCCATATTTACTGAGTACATTGTATGTCTTAACGACAAAGTAGAGACTTTTAGTCAACATTAGGACAAAATCTTTTGCAGTCCATTCAGATGGTACAGATAATAACATTAATTTGAACAAGTCTTGATTGACTGCAGGAATCCACTTCCAAAAGGTTGATTACTAGTAGATTGACAAGTCACAAAAAGCTTTTTTTCAGAAGCATTTTGTTTTCGGTGATCTTTAAAGCTCTTTTTAGACAATTTGTAAAGTACCAGTGGAAGTCTACAGGGATAGATGGCATGCAAACAGGACAAAGTGGAATGTTAATCATTGTTTAGTTAAATCATTAGACATCATTTATAAACCGAAAGGTGAAATTGAAGTCGACAATTCTTTTGTTGTGTCGAATAGATTGTAAAAAGTCCGCAACATGTTGAATTTTTAAAGGCAATTCATGATCCCTGGGTGCCGATTGTTTGCTTATAAAAACTCAATCAAATGGTAAAAAACATATTTTCTATAGTAAAGGTCAGCATTTCGAGTATTTCCCCTTCTGTACATTTCTTAATTTTACTATACTCGATGAAAAATATCTTAGCATACTAAGACTTCAAGAAATGTGTACCTGCGTCTGTCATCAAAAACAAATTTGTTACATCAACTTTGCAAAACGAGATTTTATTTTACATGCGGAATTAAAATGCATATTCTGGGAAATAAACATGATGGATATATAATTATTATTTCATGTGTGGTAATATTTTTTCACACCAAAAAGCGACAGAATAATATTCATTAAAAGCATCAACAAAACTTAAATTGCTACACTGAGTTGAAAAACTGATGTAAACCTTGATGTAAGACTTTTATAAAGACAAAAATGTTGTACCCGATCATCATGAAGTGTTCGCCTACTCTTAAACGAGTTGAAAACGACGAATGAACTTATTAACGGACAATATTGACACAGCGATTAACAACATTCACATTTTCAACATGAAAATGTGCATGTAATCTATAGTTTTGACTCAACATGGTGCGTTAGTCTTTTGCAATTGTGAACCAATCAAAAAATCATTGTTATCTATAAAATAGAGTCTGAATTTAAATATTTTTTGCAAGTTGATGCATTTTAAAACATGATTGCAACAAAAACTCTTTCGGTTTTATCAGATAATGACTCTTTGAAAAACTTATTTCCTTTACACCATCGGGTTCAGGAATAGCTACGGTTCAGAAAGTGGCATTTTAATTCATAGACTTCATATATTTTAGATTTTTGCAATTTTATTCATAATGCACCGACTTACTGAAGATTTAACATGCGATTTTTAGACCGAACCTCGGTCAATTATTATCAATTTGAAGTAATCTCGATTAATGTTAAAGGCCCCTTGAGATGGAGACCTAGATTTATAGTTCTTATCTTGCTAGGATTACCTTTTACACAAAAAAGACTAAATTGAATGTTTGATATCGGGGTATAATACAGGTATATTAACAAATAATGCAAAGCAGACACCAGCATAATTCCAGATCGGAATATCAAAGGTCCTGACATGTTACAGACATTTCGAAAAAAAACAATTGTGGGTAAAACCTTTATCTTATTGACTGATCTTAGTGACTAAATAGATCCATGTCAGCAAATGCTTAATTCTACTTGATTTGTCTTTTCTTATGTGATTTAAATGTGTTATTGAAACCGTGACCCTCATAGGTGCAATGTTCCAATACATTTATATAGATATATTATATATATGCATTGCGATCTTAAGGTCTGCACACCTCAATAAATATATAACCACATTTTAGTCAAGTGTTACAGGTTTGTATAGAAAGTAATGCATTATTTTGAAAGAAGTCCGTTACTACCAAATTGTTATGAATTATTGAGCGATGGTAATGCGCTCGAATGCGAAAGGAAAATGCGGAATTACGCTTTAGTAACACAATATAACACAATATAACGTGAAAAATGTGCTTTAAATATGCTATAAAGAGTGATATAGTTTCGCGTTATAAATGAAAGTAACGCGCTTTAGATATATGCGCGTTTTGCGGTGAAAGATCAAAATAATGCGATCGTAATGCGTTATTAAGCGATAGTGGCGCATAATTGCGCGAAAAGTGGTCATAGCGCAAAATAAGGTGAAAGTGGCGAGTTATATCGTGTAAATAGGCAAAAAAGAGAACCAAACTGAGCGAAATGGGCGTTTGTTCAAAAGAAAAACAAACTACATAATTTAATTTCCTTTACAAAATAGTTATCCTTCTTTTCTCCTTATCAAAAATTAATCGTCTTCTAGAGTGAGTTTTTTTTATGAAATTAAAAATCACTGAAGGAGAAAAATTTTTCTGTATAAGTTATTTTTTTTATTCATACTTGTTTTACATGCATGCCAAGCAGAGGAGTCTTTGATTCAGGCACTTGGTACTGAATCTCCAACCTTGTGCAGTGATTTTTTCCACTAACTGACCAGACCGAATCAGCTCACATTCTTTTGTGTTGTCGTTATAGTTCATGCCGAGGCATTCAGTTGTTCGGGAACATAAAACTGCACACCCCGTTATCCTTGGCTCGATAGATGTAGCCAAGATTTCCATATTGTTTCCCTTCATCTGACGAACAACACAGTAGAATCCAATAAAATCGCCTACAATATACATGTTACGGTTAAAAAAGGACTAAACTTTTTGGAAATGTTTAAAGTTTTTGCGCTTCACCAAAATATGCATTTTTAAGTATTGTTACATAAAAAGTCACATCACTATGAACATTGAGGAAAACCCCTACAAAATCTAAAAAAGCAATTAGTATAAACATGTCTAATTATCCTTGATTGGTAAACATGCTTAAATTAACTAATGCTTTTCATGTCCCTATCCAGGTTGTACTTTTCGATTGTGGCCTTCAAATTGTAGCGGCCCCCATTTATTTTACTCTTATCGAACTCTACAAAAGGGTCTTGAACGTGCAAATGTAATGCTCTTCCCATATTCGGGATAACCTTTTTTTCGTCTCTTCCAAAGAATTAGCATCGTTTCTTGAGACCATCCTACCAAATGGCACCAAGAGAGAGTGAGGAAAATCCGTCTATTATTTTTACCCCTGACGAGGATCAAACAATGAATTTCGGTGTTAGTAACTCGACGCGTTAACCACACCACCACCAGCGCTCTCATTAACCGAAGTAAACTTTGATATTCTATAAGTTTTGCTAAAAGCCTTGCACCCAAGTAAATTGTAGTTATCTCGATTTTGGAAATTCCAAAGCCAACTTTTAAAAGCGAAATGATTTGTTTGCGCTCTTGATGAATATTATGATATATCCCTGATTATCAAACTTGCCTGACAAAAATTTCACCAATACTATTTTTTTTACTCTCAGTCCCATAGTTCAAACTTAAATTTAATATCGTTAAATACATCACATTTCGTTGCACATATCCTCGGATTCCCTTTATGAACATTTGTTCTATAAGTATGCCTCTGTAAATAGTTCGAGATATTCTGCGTTTCAGGTCCATAAGTATCTTTCTTTTAAAATGACGTAATTTCCTATATATTTTCTAGTCGATGCAAAAAAAAAAAAAACAAAAACAAAAATGCAAATAACAAAAACAAATTAAAGCATAGCTGGACCTACATGTAGATATGGTGATTTTTTTATTTAACTTTATTAATTCTTCATGTCGATTACCTTAAAAATAAAGATCTCTTTTTTTTTCTCCTGTTCAGATTTGTGTAAATTGTAAAAGGAAAAAAAACAACCCCTATTGATCCTCTTCCATGAAACGAGGTAAGCACGTGTGGTTAAAACCCTTATTGGAAGTTGCATGCAAATTTAGGCTACAAGAAAGTGTGATTTTCGAGTGATATTAGCCTTAAATCGGCTGTTCTCAAAAGTAGAGAAAAAGATATCTCTTAATAAAAAATAAAGTAATTTAACATGACGTTTTCTTAAAAATAAGGTAAAAAATTATAATATCTTGGTCCAGCTACGCGTAAGATTTCCATTTTACATGTATGTGCAGTTTTGCTGTGCATATATAAAAAATAGGTTAAGATTTTCGCCCTGTTTTAATAAAAGCTACAGATGGACCTTAATATTGTTACGGTGGTACATTTAGGACACTCATTTTTTATCTCGAGCGCACGACTTATTATGTCGTGCTCCCGACTTATTATGCCGTGCGCACTACTTAATATCTCGTGCTCTCGACTTAATATCTCGTGCTCTCGACTTATTATGTCGTGATCTCGACTTATTATCTCGAGCGACATAATAAATCGAGAGCACGACATAATAAGTCGAGATATTAAGTCGTACAAACGACATAATTAGTCGTGCGCACGACATAATAAGTCGAGCACACGACATAATAAGTCGTGCATACGACATAATAAGTCGAGAGCACGAGATATTAAGTCGTGCGCACGACATAATCATAATGAGTCGTGTGCTCGAGATATATTTTAATAAAAATAAGTAAATGAGTGTCCTAAATGTACAAAGAGAATTTTGTTGTTTGTACTTTCAAATTAAAATTCAAATTACAGTAAAATATATTCAGACTTTCTGAATTGATATGATGAAATTGTGTAAAACTAAAATTGTGTTTTGACTTGCAATTATTTGAAATTATTCTTTCGTGAAAAAATGTGAAAAAAAAAGGAAAATAAAGTATCGCAAAGTTGTCGTCTGACATAGAAACGCGAAATATTGTAGTCGCAAAAATAATTGTTTACATTTAATCGTCTCACCAGAATGCTTTATTTTCCACAATCCTTCATCTCCATATCCAGTTTTAATTCCTATACCATTTACTTCAAAAGGTGACATTTTGGGCATTTTGACAGTAACGGAACTATAACCATTAAAAACAGTAACATCTCCGTGGTCGTTCCACTCTATAATATATTCTCTAAACTCGTAACAGCTCTTCGGACAAGGACCGTATTCAAAAGAAGGGTAATAATTGTAATTTCCGCCCCTTCTAAAACCCCCTGAACCAGCAGATAAAAATATTTCATAGTAGTTTGACGTTTGCAGATCAGCTCTTTGAGATAAAAACACAAACTTGTAGTAACATTGAGTCCCGTATGGCAAGACGCTAAAGTTGAGATAATGTTCTCGGATTGAATTAAGCTGAAAATGCTCCAGATTGGTGTAGAATCTATACACATTCGGTATCCAATGATCGTTCCTTCCATTATCTGGAGTTCTTATCCAAACTTCTTTGAGTTTGTTTTCTGTGAATGAAATTGGAGAAAAAATATTTAATTTGACTTAGTCTATTGAATTAAAAAAAAATGATGAATTTAATGGTATTGTAAAAAATAAGATGCCATTTCTTCATGAAGCAAGTATTTTTTAAAGAATGGGTTGCGCTAAAAACGCGGTAAAGGCGAAAAATAAAAAAAGAATTTTAAAGCCTTTAACTTAATGCTTTATTTGTCGCCAAATGATTGTACCGTTAGAAATAAATTATCTTTAAAATTTTTAATAATTTTAATAATTTTAATAATTTTGCATTGGCCTAAGATGGGAAGTCATGTTCAAAATTGACCCTTTTTTCGATGGAAATTGCATTTTTATTTAAAAAAAAAATTCAAGGTACATATCTCTATAAAGTAAAAATTTTGTGCAAATATACATTTTAAGATAGAGATTTTCTATTTTATTAATGATTCCCTTATAGATATACATTACTTTAAACAACAATTTTAAAGTTGAAACATACGCTAATCTTAAGAAAGACGAAGAAATCGCAGAGATTTTTAATAGTTTTTAAACTATTGGCTACGAGGTTAAAAAATATTGTCTTAAAATCTTCAATAAGTCTTACACGCTGAACCAGTTTGAAACTTTCACAAAAATATAATCTAGTAATACAAGTTTTTTTTTTACAAAATATGAAGCTGATATATGTCACTCAATTTCACTCCGTATCCACATTGTATTAAAATCACTTGTGGTGGCATTTGAAGCACAATTTTCTATAAAGAATAATATGAACTTTTATACTACAGGCACTGCTTTTCAAAACCAACAACCATTACCTACCAAACGAAGAAAAATGTAATAAAATTTACCTAATTTTAACTATTTTTTTTTTACTTCATAAGTGGGCTGAAAATGGGTCTTATCGCAACACATCCTTGGATATTCATTTTTAAAACAAAAAAAATTTGATATCTACGTGTTGATATATATATATATATTTAATTTAATGTATAATGTGAGGTCAAATTAAAAGCTCCAACACTTTTATTCACGTACAATCTACAGATTTTAGTATTATTTAGGACCATATTTTAAATACCACATCACTACGAGCCGCTCCTGCATACAATTAACTACCTACACTGTACTGGATCCCTAAATTACACAAAAATCCTTATAAATCTCGTTTCATATCTGCTTCAAGTAAGTGTTCTCTCATTAATATTTCTAAAGTCTTATCACTTGCTTTGACTTCTATGAAAGAATTTATTATTCGATACTGCGAAAAGGTATTTGAAAACAGTGGTATGAATCATTTTTGGAGTGTGAAAAATTCGCTTGATGTTTTAAACAAACTTCGTACTTTTGAAGGTACTTACCATATAGTTGATAGCTACGATTTTTCTACTTTGTACACTAACCTTCTTCACTGTCTTATAAAAAAAACAATTTGAATATCTGGTTAAATGGTGTTTCGATAAATCTATTAATCGTTTTTTAGCAACGAGACTCACGAAGGTTACGTCAATTGGACTGATGCAGAAATGATAACTGCTCTAAATTATCTTTTGGACAACATTTATATTCGTTTTGGGAGAACAATTTATCGTCAAGTCATTGGTATCCCTATGGAAACTAATTGTGCTCCACTTATTGCTGTTTTATTAGCTGAAAGTGCAGAGGCACTTCAAAATGACTTAGATATATTAAGTAACTATTGTGATTTGTGGAAGTTATCTGTTAATTGTTCAAAATCAAAAGTTGTTATATTTAGCAAGCGAAAAATGAAAAATCCACGGAAGTTTACTATTAATAATAATATTATTTCATTTTCAACTGTTTTGGATTTTGACCTTCCAATGTTTTGGTTTGAATGCTACTGATGAGAGGTTACTCCTTGAAATATCGATATATAGCATATCCAAATTAACCGTTTATACCCACGTTTTGGTATTTGTAATTTTGAAACCACTGGGCGATAACCGCTGCTGGTGGACCAGAGGTCCCCGAGGGTAATCACAAGCCTGGTAGTCAGACTTGTCTGACACGAATTACCATAAAATTTCTAATATATTGTCGCTGAAATTTCCGATTGTTAAATTCAAAATTGATGAAAACACCAGGTTTCTTCCCTTGTAATGCACATGGTCGATATCCTCGGTGCTGGATTTGGCTTCCTTGTTCGAACGCTTTGGTTTTGAGTACTTTTCATTTTCAACTGTTTTGGATTTTGACCTTCCAATGTTTTGGTTTGAATGCTACTGATGAGAGGTTACTCCTTGAAAGATCGATATATAGCATATCCAAATTAACCGTTTATACCCACGTTTTGGTATTTGTAATATTGAAATTGTTGACAATTACTCATATTTAGGTCTATATTTGGATTATAATGGGTCATTTTTATTAGCAAAATCTAAATTGATTCAACAAGCCAGAAGGGCTCTTTTTGCTGTTTATAAACGCATAAAAAACCAACTTAATCCAGTAGACTTACAATTGAAACTTTTTGATAGTCTCGTCGAACCTAAAATTTTATATGGGCCAGAGGTATGGGGATTTGAAAATGTATCATGTATCGAAAAGATGCACCTTCAATTTTGTAAAAAAATATTAAATCTAGAATGACAACACCGAGTTACATAGTTTATGGAGAACTGGGGCAATTTCCGCTCTCTGTAAAAGTAAAGACTCGGGTTATCTCCTACTGGAATAGATTGATATGCAATGAAAATAAACTGAGCAGAAAAATGTATGATTTATTGTACCATTTGCATATTCATGATGTAAAACAATACAAATGGGTCTCATTTGTTCAAGATATGTTTAATGATGTAGGTTTAAGTTTCATTTTTGATTCTCAAATTCCTATGCCGAATATATATATATAAACTGTTATTAGACAGAATTTGTGTAATCAGTTTATTCAAAGTTGGTTTTCTGACTTAGAAAATTCATCTAGTTTTTATAAAATTATCAAAAATGATTTTGCAATGGAAGCATATCTAACTAGACTTCCAGTAAATAAGAGGCAGTATATTTCTAAATTCAGATTGTCAAACATAAAGCTTCCAAATGAAACTGGTAGGTTGAATAATATTCCCAAAGAAGAAAGGCTTTGTAATTTTTGCAGAGAAGCCATCGGGGATGAGTTCAACATTCTGTACAACTGCCAAAATGAAAATATTCTAACAATTAGAAGTAAATATATTCCTTCTTATTATGTCAACAATCCGACAGTTCACAAAATGGAAAAAATGTTTTCTTTATGCAACTAGTCACTTTTGAAAAGAGTATCATGGTTTATAAAACATGTATCAAATCTTTTGAAATAACTCTTCATTATATTTGTATTTTCTACTCTGACTGTTTTTGTTGTTCTGTATTTTTTTTGTATACCTGTTCATTTCATCATTGTAAACTTTGTTTAATCATGTACCTCATGTTACACTGTATTAATTTTTTGTCTGATCATTGAATAAAGTCTTGTCTTGCTGACCTTTTCTTGTATTGATATGAATCCCAATTTATGGCGAAACTTCAAAAAGACCCCAACAGACAGCATCTCATTGAAACTTTTAATTATGCATACAGATAATTAGACGAGATTCTTTCACTAAACAGTCCCACATTTTCTAATGTTATTACGGAAATTTATCCCAAGGAATTAACTTTGAATAAATCAAACCTTACCGGTGATAGATGCCCATTTTTAGATTTAGATTTAAGTATAATCAATGGAAAATTACACACTAAACTTTATGATAAACGGGATGACTTTTCATTTCCAATTGTTGATTTTCCTTTTATAGAGGGAGACGTACCACTTGCTCCGTAAGAGAGTATATATTTCACAGTTGGTAAGATATGCTCGGATCTGCAGTAGTGTGTCTGATTTTCATGATAAAAACCGATGTATTACTTAAAAATGACTAAAACAAGGATATCGTTACAACAACTTAGTGAAGTCATTTACAAAGTTTTATCATAAATATCTATACCTTATTGGAAAATTTAACTGTACACGACGAATTTTGATTGTACAGGGAATATACCATCCAGATTTCTACGGTAATGTTGTTTATAAAGCAAATAAATTCAAAAACAATCCTTTGGGAATGCAAAATTGGCTTAAAACTTTATTGAATAAAGGTTATGAAATGGAAATTTTAGTAAAATCTTTGAATTTAGTCTTCTTTGGTAAAAATATTGATAATTTGACATTTACTTTAAAATGTTAATTGCCTTTTTATACTTTTTTATACTTTTTATACTTATGTCGTTTTTGAGCATTACAGCGGTCAAGTGTGTCGGTTTTGTGTGATGATGCATCATCAAATCATGAATTGTTTGACGTGTTGTGTCGGATTTAAAATCGACATACTTGAGTTTTTTACATCCGTCGATGGATGCTGCTTAGCTAGCTGTCAGTAACTTCGAGTGTTCTCAAGATAGTACCTCTACGTCCTGCTAATTACTAATGTAGCAGAGTGTTTATTTTACTTTTTTATATATGTTGATATATTTTGTTAAACTGTACTGTCATGACTGTGTATCATTCATATATCTTTAAAATAAACTATTTCTTTGAAATACAGTTACAATATTTAAAGTCTTAATTTGCATATTTACTATACGTATGTTACGTATATGATTACTTCGTTCATTCTATTGGTTGGTTCGGTTTTGTCGGTCTATGTGAGTCGTACCCGAGATTTGGAGAAGGTTGCACATTATTATTATCTCTTTGGATTTACTATTTCTATATTGCAGAGGCGGATCCAGAGATTTTGAAAAGAGGGGACCCACTGACTGGCATAAGAGGGGGCCCGCTTCGGTCACGCTTCAATGATTTTCTATATAGTTAACTAAATTTTTCAGCCAAAAGGGGGGGCCCTGGCCCTCCAGGGCCCCCCTGGATCCGCCTATGTATTGGATTCTATACATTTCCATACGACTCCTGACATCATTTTGACGACAGACTATGTAAGTTCACTTCTTTACTAATTCTATATCTTTTCATAATAACACATTTAATTCTTTCTACTATTTTCGTCCGTCCTTGGTACATTTAAACCGCACGCGACATGCTTGAGTAACCTCCATGTATGCGAGTATGAATGATTTTAGGTCAATCCAAGCTCTTTAATTTTACAACACGATTAGCGTAAGAAGTTAAAGTTATATATTTGTTTGTGCTTTACAAGTACGATAATTGTAAATGAAAGGGAACTGATGACTTTCATAATGAGTAACTGGTTTTTATTTAAGATGGTCGTTTTACAATTTAACGTACCTATTTTGGGACAATATATTTGATATTGTTTCTATTTATGGTTTTCAGTGTATCATTATATGTTCTGAGAGTATTGTTGATGTAAGGTATCATCAGTTTCCCAGCAGAATATTTCACTCCACAAGTGGTAGGTTTTTAATTGTATTTTTAATAATTAGTACAGTAGAGTTACGTTCCTTGGCAGAAAGGTATTTTAGTTGTACTCTGTCAAAGCCGGAATGTTATTATCTATTTTTGTGGTCGGTAAAGGTTTTTTTTCGTGCATCGTGTTAAGCAATTTTTATTTCCCATTCAGCCGTGCATGGAGGTTCATCGTGCATCGTGTTTCTCTATTTTATTTTTCGTTCAGCGTGATTATCATTTTTTTATTGGCCGTTCATCGTGATTATCATTTTTATTGGTCGTTCATCCGTGCATGTACCCCCCCCCCCTTTTACCACCCCCTATTTTTGATCATGAACAAATGAAGTTATCTATAAATGATAAATTGTACCAAATACAAATATTTTGTACACGCCATGATTATCATACCTATGTCAATGTATGTGCTTATTGTTGATTTCATTAAACAGATCACATTAATATCTTACACTTCGTTAATAGCACAAGGCAATAACATTTGTATATGTTGTAGTAATAGAACTTTTTTAACCATTGTGTAAACTTCAAGACATACGATTCCTATTCAATGCTAAAGTTATAGTTTCATTCAATTGTTTCTTTCAGATATCTAAATGAAAAAAAGGATGTTTTGTTACATATGAAACTGCATTGCCTTGTTCAATGTGTATAATGATTTACTTCTTATTGATGATACAATGTCTCAATCTGTGATATTATATTTTATATGCCACATTGAATCTTTCGGAAATAAAAGTTTGAAAAATAAAAAAAAAATTGACCTTAAGGTCACCGAGGTCAATTTGTAGAACGTAAACTGTACTTTTAAACATTATAGCCTGTGATAATTGATTCTTGTAATTGATTGTTAATTCTAATTAGTTTAATATGTTATGTACTAGTATTTATTATAATAACAATATTGTTTGTTGTAGATTTATGGTATTTGCTGGTATAATAAACTTATAGAACCCTAGATCTGGTCTTTATTGAAAGTCGCCCAATAATCCAGACTGTTACACTAATCGGATTTAAAATCGACATACTTGAGTTTTTTACATCAGTCGTTGGATGCTTCTTAGCTAGCTGTCAGTAACTTCGAGTGTTCTCAAGAGAGTATCTCTACGTCCCGCTAATGACTTGTTGTGCTTTTGTCTCAGATACTCTCTTGTTGAATTGAACTTCTATCGATTTGATTGTTACTGTGTGTTAGTTTGTGCTTTGTTATTGATTATCAACAGGGAGAAAGTTGGCGCCAAAAAACTCGTCTAACCCCGCCACATTTTAGTGTGCCTGTCCTATTAAAGCCAGGAATCTTTATCAAAGCTTATGTTTGTATTTAGTCGAATTTATGTTAATTGTTTTCTTTGTCATGAAGAGGGTCTTTCATTGCACTTTAGGATTGGGCATGAATTATATGTATTTTTTTTTCAATCCAGAGGCCAAATTGAAAAACAGCGAGCAGCGACCGCTGGTCACATTGAAGGCTGCTGGTTGTTTTCCATTGTGGATATTTTAAATTTACGTTTATAATGTACGTTGTGTCGCGTACACTTATTCCACATCTCATTTTCTTCTAATGAAAATAATGAAATAAAACATATAGATAAAAGATATCAAACTGACTATGCAGATATACTCTTGACAGTCGTTTTTAGCTTTATTTTAGAAAAAAAAATTAAATGAATTCATATGGCAAATTTTTACACGTTTAAATAACTTTGTTTTATATCGCATGTAACGTGTTGCAAAGCGACATATAGGGGCTACTTTAACACTATCAGTTGTTTTGAATCGTCCTGCGTCGTCGTCCTGCGGCGTCACAAAAATGTTCGTCAATTTTTTCCAGGCAACTACATGTCATGCACAGTCTCTTTATATTTGGCATGTAGCTTCCATCTTAAATATAGTACTATATGGTCTAAAACGATTTTATGCCGGTAATACATCTACTTCCTGTTTACCGAATGTTTTAAAACGCAGGCGACACACGTCTTCCATGGAAGACCGTCATTCTAGTGTTTATACAATGCTTAGTTTGTGTTGTCACTTACCCGAAGCTCCTCCTATCGAAAGCAAAAAACAATGCAAGAAAAACAGTCCTTCAGCTCTAATCATATTTTACTTCTTACTACAACTGTGACATTAATCCTTCGTTTTTAGCCTTTCAACAAGAATCGGTTTGAACAAATATCTCTATGTTATATCAATAGTATAAATCCTTATCTCATTTTATTGTTTAAATTATTCAAGAAATGAACGCTTAAAGAGATCTTAAGATTGTATTTTTTTAGCCAAAAATATTTAAATCGGCCATTTTATTTTTAGGACCAAGAATGCTAGGTTTGATTCAAGTCTATACAGTTTTCCGTTGGGTATCGTCAGAGGAAATTAGTTTTAGGCTGTTGTTATGAAAATATGTCTCATACGATCTCTTATGATATTAGTTACTCAGTTTGGTGAAAATAAAATTTAAAATAATTTTAGACGAAATTGTAAGTGACTATTTTGAATACAATAGTGTTTTGATGGTTTCTTGTACTGAGATGATTACATGTGTACCTCGTTATCCCTATTTAATGTTTTACACAAACGTGATGTGTTACGGGACCCAAAGATAATATAGCAATGGAAGAGAGAGGTTTGGCGACATATAACCTGGTTTAACCAAACATTTTTTTTTATTGCCTTTACCAAGTCAGGACCATTGTGATCTTCAATTTCCATTGAATGTCTTTGCCCTTTTGACTTTTTTTATTAGATATATGAGATTGTTGATCATTCCAAATTGGTAGTTTGTTGAAACCTCTATTAAGCAACCCTACTTGGTTGGATTCACGGCGACCGGTTCATCTTGCAAATACTTATGGTTCATATACAAAAAAAAGAATGTGTATGGGTAAAAAACGCAACAGGCTCGATTTTTATACGAGCGCAATTGTTTGGCGATCGTATTATGTTATTGCAATTACGTCGTCGTCGTTGTTGTCGTCGTCGTTGTTGTTGTCTGTGGACACTTTCACGGTGTCCAACCCCCGTACAGTGCATTCCGGAAGTAGTGCGGTCCGGAACCGGTATACTTACGGAATTGCAAAAAATGAAGTTTTTAAATGTACATTTATCTAGCTAGATGGGAGTTTAATTGTAAGTTTTTCAGTGGAGTTACTTCCTATACACTAACGATTGATTATATTGGCCGCTGTAACATGCATCTTTTGATATATTTTTTAAATTCGAAAAGCGCATTTTCATTTTACGAGTCCAAGGGAGAATATGAATCAAAAACACGTATTTTGACCTTCTTTATTAATTGAACATCGACAATTTAACACAGCAAAATAAAGTTTGATCTTTTATGTCTTATTTGTTTAAATTTTAAGCTTAATGGTTTGTTAATAAAAGCACTATAATTATTTGAAATCAAGCACTAATAATTTAATACTGTACGGCCTGTTGCTTTTTATGGAAATCAAACGTTGCTAAAATAATGCGCATATTTTTCCTAATTCATTAAGTTAAACGTAAAAAACATATAAAACTAATGCGCGAGGTTATTTTAAAACCGCTTCAAGTAGTTACGCAGTATTTTAAAGGGAAGAAGAGTTAAAGAAACAGCGCGAGAGAAGCGTGACATGTAAACCTAATTATGAACGAGGTGTTTGACCGGGAACTGGAACTTTGAGGAGTTTGACAGTTCCAATCCATTTGATAGGTTCGTACAAAAATCACTGTCCCAGGTTTTCAATGTTTCTTTTTAATTACCTCTTTTTAACCCCTGGCTCTCTAAGTAAAATAGTACTCATATATATACCACACATACCACAATGCATTGCACGCAACAAACTGTCTCTTCTACGTCTACTTATACTGACTTCAGTGTATTGAATATTTTGCAAATATACGCCGACAGCGCGATAGGAAGGTTTATATAGATATATATTTTTAAGTTCAGAGAAAACTATGTACAATGAAGAAATGTTTATTTAGTGTTGAAGTGCTGAGATAGCTGCCTTGAATGACTCAGATGATTCACTCAGGCCCCACCGCCACAAAACTTCAATAAAAACCTACAGTAAGTCTGAGTATTAATTACTAATGGAGTTGAGAATATTCTCAGACTTAAGAATATTTGTTTTGTTTTGTTGCACCGTGGCCAGGACAGCGCCCAAAGGAAGAGGACAGCACCCAAAGGCAGGTTGTTCCAGTTTCGTATTGTTCGGGGAAAGAAAGTTGGTTGACGAGATGCGGGTCATGTGTCTAGTGAGCCGGTTTAGTTTAATAAGACGATCTTCATCGTTTTTCTCTAGATATTTTATAAAGCATTGTCCAGTGGTGTCTGTTTTGTGGTTTGCAAGGGATCTCAAGATCAGATCATATATCATGTCACTTACGCTTGGTGTATTATGGGAGCGACTATATGCATACATATACCTTGCAGTCCTGCGCTGCACTTCTTCAATATCTTTTTCATGTCTTACTGTGTTAGTGAATCCCACACGTATCAGGCATACGCTACTTAAGGTTTAACTATTGATTTGTATGACTGCGTTTTTACCGGGTGGAACTGATATAAAAGCTACATGTAAATACGCAATAGCGTGATCGGCAAATAATTTTATTGTTGATATTAAACCTACTGGAATGTCGTTAATGTAAAAAGGAAAAGACTGGGTACCAGTACAGGACCCTGAGGAACTCCTGACTTAACTGATACATTCCTCTTCTATTATACCTGTACGGTTTTTGGTTGTTTTTGTTCTTTTGGTGTTTTTTTTTTCTATGTACACCCAATCATATACCTTTAGATCCGAAAACCTTTTCCAGTCGTACGTCCATAAATACAAATACAAATACTAAAACGAGTATAAAGGCTTAATTTGGCTATGCTGTACAACGATATTTCAAGGAGTAACCTCTCATCAGCTGCATTCGAATCAACAAATTGAAAGACCAAAAACCAAAA
Source organism: Arcuatula senhousia (assembly GCA_963971305.1). Taxonomy (NCBI): domain Eukaryota; kingdom Metazoa; phylum Mollusca; class Bivalvia; order Mytilida; family Mytilidae; genus Arcuatula; species Arcuatula senhousia. Next base: position 48,649,443 of record OZ020306.1, read on the forward strand.
TGTGTTGAACGAAAAGCACTAAAGACCAAAACGTTCGAACAGAGTGGACAAATCCAGCACCGAGAATATCGACCATGTGCAGTTTAAGGAAAGAAATCTGGTGTAATAAACAATTTTGAATGTAACAACCGGAAAATTCAAAGACAAAAAATATATGGGAAGTTACCACCCCCCCCCCTCAAGGTATTGTTCCTTTATAGTTTTTTGCTTTATTTTGCTTTATTATAATATTTAATAATATTATACAGCCACAGTCAATGTCTACTATATCCTGAGCAAATGAGTGAGTGGATTTGTGTTTTACCCCCAAGCAACGCTATATAGTTTATTTATAGGCGATGGACACGAAAGTATGATAAAATGAACATGATGAGAAATGTGGGGTCAGCAGGAAACATGGGAACAGTTAATTTTGAACAGAAAAGGAGAGAGGCGAAAAACTAAGCTTATGTGGCGCACTAACTTGACGGTCCACAAAGGGGTATTTTACGTCATGAAGCGTGGCACTTTCCACACACGTTGGTCCTCTTGGTTTTCGTATAATACAAGCTGGACTCTGCTGTTAAGGGCATATTCATCTCTACGGTCCGCACAAGACTAATTACTTGTTTATTGTCTTTATTTGACTGCTTGACAATGTCTTACAGTGCCTCTTAACGAGTTGGCTAGGAAACGTTAACTAGTAATGATTTTTAAAACAAATTCTCTTATCTGTTTGATTTAAAAACGTATTTAAAGTTAAGTCTACTACATGAGAAGAATACGGAATGGTTCGTTTAGATACTTTTCATCAGGTATCATGCGCAAAAAGGTGCAACGGGCCGTACAGTTTCAAAGTGAGTACGCGCAACGAACCGTACAGTATCATTGCAACGGGCCGTACAGTGAAGAAAAAACTTTGATCTTTATTTTCTTTTAAAGTATGTTGTTTTGCCTCAAATTGTTGAATGATTTCCAAAACTATACTTATAAAGTTTCTGTTGATACCCAGAAGATTAACTAAATGTTTGTATAGTACCAAATATATATGATTTTTCTGTCGAGTTTTCTAATAAATATTATGACCCTTATGCGTTTTCAAAAGTATACGACGAAGGAATAAGAATTGTTGTATTTGTGTATTTATTCATTTTACCAAAGGTTTCCTTTACACGAATCATAATCAAAAGGTATTTTTGAACGATTCAATGTTTTCAAATTCAAGGTTTTCTTAGTCAGCAATCAAAAGTTCTTCCTTGTTTACCATTGAAAAACGCACTACTTCCGGAATGCACTGTACCGGGGTTGGACACCGTGACTTTGGTTCCCGTGCGATAACTTGTGTTTATGTTGACCAAATGTTTTTTTTTTTTTAATTTTGATATGATGTTTGTAACCAATTAAGGAAGGTTGGTATTGCTTTTGGGAATTCTGGCCCTACCGTTTGAGAAAAAAAGGGCCATAAGGGGCTAAAATGGGTGTATTGACAAAATTTCTGTAGAATGTTAATTTTTCATCCAATTTTGATCATTTTTTTTTCATTGTATTTCTCAATAAATTCTGGCTATGTAATGTAACAATAGTTTTAGTGTATCTTGCATCGTAACATTGCTAATGGGGTCAAAATTGGGACACGCCCCAAAAAACTTAAAAATCAACTTTTGTATTAGCCCACCTGGCCAGCTAGGTGAGCTTATGCCATCACTATGCGTCCGTCGTCGTCTGCCGTTAACAATTTCAAAAATCTTCTTCTCTGAAACCATTGAACCAATTTAACTAAAACTTTACAGGAATGATATCCTCATTTTAAAATGATTCGATAAAAAACATGGCCGCTGTTACTAAAAATAGATCTTAGGGTAAAATTACTTAAAATGGCTAATAACTTATAACAGATAGAAAAAATCCGAAGGATCATAGGCTCTTCAGAATCAAAAGCTCTTCAAAAGTCTCCATTGGGTCGAAGTTGTCAGATGACCTTTGATAGGGGTAATGGCCCTTTTAAGGTCAAAATTTAGCAGTTTTTAGCTCACCTGACCAAACAGGTCATGTGAGCTATTGCCATCACTTGGCGTCCGTCGTCCGTCCGTCCGTGGTTCGTAAACTTTTTCAAACGTTAACTCCTCTGGCACCATAGATCCAATTGCAACCAAACTTGGTACAGTTGTTAATTGGCATATGTGCTTTGAAATTATCGTTTGGATTTTTTATTCGTTAAAAAACATGGCCGCCATTGGTAGAAATAAAAATAGGGGTAAATTGCAGATTTTTGCAAATAACTCAAAAATGGTCACAGATATCAAAATTCTGGCATACGTAAAAGTAATCAGCACCTCAAAATCTACCTGCCCTGAAATTTTCAAGAAGATCCAACAACCGATGTAGGAGTTATTGCCCTTTTTCTGGATTTTTTTAAAATGTTGCACTTATTTAGCCCCATATCTTGAAAACTGTACACGATTTTTCAAAAAATTAAATTGCATATGATTACGCAAATCAAGATCTACATTTCATATCATAAAGCTGTAGGACCATTTCTTTTATGGCCCTTAAAGCAGCTAAAATTACCATTTTTCGTTACTTTTTTACTGAATTTGAAAGATTAACTTGTCTGACACCATAAGACCAACTAAATCTTAACTTGGCACACATGTTTGATAGCTTTTAATTCGTCCATGGCTAAAAAAAGAACATAGAGTAAATTGCAGTTTTTGCTAATATCTCAAAAATTGTTACAGATATAAAAATCATGCAAACACTAAAAATGATCAACAGCTCAAGATCTACCTGCTCTGGAATTTTCAAGAAGATCCAACAATCAAAATAGGAGTTATTTCTCTTTTTCTGGATTTTTTTTCAAAATTTTTCACCGATTTAGCCCTTTATCTGGAAAACTACCAGATATTTAAAAAATTCAAATTGCATATGTAATGATTAAGCACATCATGATCTACATGTACATTTCATGTAACTAAGTCAAAGCTGTAGGACCATTTCTTTTAGGAGTTATTGCCCTTAAGGCGACAAAATTTACCATTTTTCAGTTCTTTTTCCCTAAATTTCAAAGATTAACTTGTCTGACACATTAAGACAAACTGCATCTTAACTTGGCACACTTGTTTAATAACATATCTGCTTCAACTCCATTGTTCAGATTTTTGATTTGTCAAAAATAATTAATGGCGGCCATGGCTAAAAATAGAACGTAGGGGTAAATTGCAGTTTTTTGCTAATAACTCAAAATTGGATTGTGCAAGAATCAAAAGAAATCAGCATATTAAGATGTACCTCTCCTGAAATATTGAAAAAGATCCTACTGCTGATGCGGAAGTTATTGCCCTCTTTGTAATTTTTTGCCAAATTTTGCACTTATTAAGCCCTATATCTTGAAAACTAAATAAGATATTTCAGAAATTTTTAAATTACATATGGTTAAGCATAATAATATCTACAAAATATTTGTATCTGTGTAGTTCAGGTGAGCGATTCAGGCTCATGGGAGCCTCTTGTTCATGTTTTTGGTCTATAGAATGAAAACTATTGCAGATAGAGAAAAGCTGTTCTTGCTTAAATGTTAAGCTTATTTAGCTCTACAAATGTCCCCATAGAGTCAAAGTTGTCAGATGAACCCTTATAGGGGTTTTAGCCCCTTAAAGGCGAAAAGTAGTGTTTTTGGCCTATAGTATGAAAACTATTGCAGATAGAGAAAAGCTGTTGCTTGCTGAAATGTTTAACTAATTTAGCTCTTCAAAAGTCTTCACAGGGTCGAAGTTTCCAGATGACCCCTTATAGGGGTTACAGCCCCTTAAAGGCGAAAAATAGTGTTTTTGGCCAATAGAATGAAAACTATTGCACATAGTGAACAGCTGTTGTTTGCTAAAATGTTGAGCTCATGTAGCTCTACAAAGGTCTTCATAGGGTCGAAGTTGTCAGATAACCCCTTATAGGGCGAAAAATAGTGTTTTTGGCATCTATAATGAAAACTGTTGCAGATTGAGAGAAGCTGTTGCTTGCTTAAATGTTCAGCTCATTTAGCTCTACAAAAGTCTTCATAGGGTTGAGGTTGTCAGATGACCCCTTATAGGGGTTACAGCCCCTTAAAAGGTGAATTATAATGTTTTTTGCTTATTTAGAATGAAAACTATTGCAGATAGAAAAAAGCTTTTTTCTTGCTTAAACATTCAGCTAATAGATATACAAAAGTCTTCATAGGGTTGACATGAAAACCAGGTGAGCGATTCAGGCTCCTGGGAGCCTCTTGTTTGTGGTCCAATTACCAAAATCCATTTTTATTGGAATTCTTGTGAAATCCCTGCCTGCGTTTTTCAATGACATTTGTAATATCTCCAACCGTTTTAAAGAATCTAGGGGCCAAAGAGGCCAAAAACGCCAACTACAAGAATTAGTTTCCGCAAATGGTTTTATTTAACAGTCTTAGTTGATGTCGGTTAGCCAGTTGTTACATTGTTTAAAAATGATTTTTCTAACCACTTTAGAATGTTTCCTCATTCATAAAGGGTTTTGTGACCCTTACCGTCTAAGAAAAAAATGCCAAAAAGAGGTTAAATCGATGTTAAACAAAACTGATGTAGAACATTCATTTTTTATTCATTTTTTTGTCCATTTTATTTTGATTGTATTTCTCAATAAATTGTGTCAGGAAAATGTATTGGCAATTTTGAAGTATCTAGCACCGTCACATTGCTACAAGGGGTCAAAAGGGGTCACACCCTAAAAACCAACTTTTCCACCTGTGGTCTGATTTTCAAAATCTTTGTATTTCATTGGAATCCTTGTAAAAATCTCTGCCTGGGTTGCAATATCTCCTACTATTTTGGGGAAATTAGGAACCAAAGGGGCCAAAAGCACCTTATGAGCTTACCTTGATGGTTGGTATTAATGTTTATTAAAAATTCAAATATACTAAAGTCCACCAAAAAATGCATGTGTCAAAAAGCCTTGTTAGTCCACCATGGGCTGCATGTGTCCAAAGCATTTGACAATCCATATTGGGCCGCAAACGTACAGGATTCAAATGTTGAGGTCCTATCAAGCTGCGCTTGGAGTAGCTTTTTATTATAGATAGAACATTTTAAGAAATTTTGTAAAAGTATATATTTCAAGAATACCTTTAAAGACCTCTTAGTACGTAATATGCAGGGATTTAGCTGATGTTTTTGTTAAAAAAACGATTGTGTTAACAAAATGAAGAAAAAGCACATTTAAATATAGTGCTCTTCGTCATACATATATCTCATTAACATTGGTATGATTTGTTTATTTGCAAGATTAAAATTTTACAACACCTAACATTTTGTAGACATGTATTCCCACAGATGCCATCAAACATAACCTGCATGACAATGCAATTAATCAGTAAGATATTTTTTTTCAAAGGCATTTCGGGAAAGGGGGCTTGGATTACAATTAAAACTTAACAAAGGGGTGTTTGGACTGGGGCTTATCTCGCCCTTTATTTACATTACATATTAATTCTTAATTGACAACTTTTTAGTTAATTTCTTTCAACTCCAGATTGTATGTCTCTTCTATTTTCTTTAATTGTTCAAATCTTTCATTTCGGTAAACATAATTCCCAGGGTGTCGAATATCAAACCAGTGGTCATGACTTTTCTTTATTTCTTTGTACAGATCTTCGTTCTTCTTTTTGTGGACTTCTTTGTTTGCTTTTCTAGTTGCCTCTAAGACTAAAAAGAGGCTTTCTCTTTCATCCATCTCAAAGATGTACATGTTTTTGTGGTATGTCAAAAGTCACCTTCTTTACGCTGTGAGTTTTTCTTGATCGACTCTTTTCAGGAGACGGTGTACCGGTCTCTGGACTGGGTCTTGTCTTAATCTTCCTTTGTGGCACTATTTTGACTCGTTCTGTCATGGTTTCAGTCTGGACATCCTGGTTTTCCATAGATTCCATCTCGCCTGTGTGCTGAGTGGTACTTCCATACTCATCCTCTGTCTTTGCGGGTTGTTCTTGAACCGGTTTACCAGATTCATATTGCGTGTGGTTCCTCTCGTTCGTGGTGGTTACTTCTACGGGGTCATTTTCTGTGTCGCTGGTTTGTGAGTGAGCGTTGTCGTCCTTGCGATGAAGGCTTGGAGGCGTCCGTTATTCCTCTCCGTCCTTGCCTTTGAAAACCTCTCCCGTATGGGTTAACTAGAATTCGTGGGCGGTACATCGACTCTGATAGTGTTTTGCCATCTTATCGTTAGCTTGTATCGTTCTTTCCTGGCCGAGAGATCCCAGCTGGCGGCTTGATTATCAAGCAGATGAAGAATTGTAAAAACATCCACAGTAAACGTAGAGTGCTTCTCATTCGCCTCGTCTGACATTATGTGTCATCCGCCATCTTGACTTGATTACTGAAATCTACGATTTACAGAGAGAATCTGAAATCTACGATTTACAGAGAGAATCTGAAATCAACGATTTACAGAGAGAATTTTACAACATCTAACATATTGTACACATGTATTATCACGGATGCCATCAAACATATATACCATGCATGCAAATGCAATTTAATCAGTAAGTTTGTTGCTTTAGTGAAGTGCAAGACAGTCTGATTGATGGGTATTTATAGTCGTGCCCCTCTGCATCGCGCCTATTACCAATTAAGGAAAAGACTCGCTATGTGCTATGGGTCGTCCAGTCCGACACACCACCGCCAGTGTTAGCTGCTCCAGAGTATCCTTTGTTGTCGCTGGAACAGTGCCCATCTTGCACCACGGGGAGTTTTTTTTTTCTTTTCTAAGGCATTTCGGGAAAGGGGGCCTTACGTTACAAACATAACAAAGGGGTTTAGGGGCTTAGGCTTATCTCGCCCTTTATTAATTAACAATTTTCACCACTGGTCTTTAGTTTATCACTGATTTCACCGGTGACGGTTCTATGGCGTCGTCTAACTTGAAGTAGTGCTTCTTTGCAATTGTCTGTATGTCTGCCACTCTTTTCTGACTGTAAATGAAGTTGGTCTTGCATCTTATGTCAAACCAATGCTCGTGGCTTCTTTTTACCATTCTAAATAGTTCATCATCATTATCTTTGTCTACCATCTTGTAGGGTTGTAGGGTGTTGCTCTGGACCAGTATGTATTGTTCTTTGTCTTTAACCTCAAAAATATAAGTATTTTGAGGTAGATCTAGTGTCACTTTTCTGATGCTGGTTATGTGTCTTCTCTTTCTTTTTACTGTTTTGTACTCTTGCACAGTCGTCTCTTCTTGTTGACATTCCGGTCTTGCTTCGCTATGGTTGTCCACAGCTCCAGAAGCGGTGTCTTCAGGCGTTGTTGTGGCCGACGACTGTGTATTTGTCTCTGAATGTGTGATTGGTGTTTCAGACGGTGGCTCCATGTCAGTAACACCTCCCGATGATGAAGCAGTCTCTGGCTCCTCTGTCTCAATGTCGGAGTTGACTGGAGTTTCCGTCAATTCCTCGTCAACAACCAGATTTCCATGTTCCACTGCTTCTGTCAATTGTTGATGGTGAAGAGCGGTATTCGCAGTCTCTGTTACTTCTTGTCTTTTCCCACGGGGAGGTACTGGTCGGATTTTGCAAAACTGCAAGTCAGTGATCATGTGACCAGCCAAAATTAAACTTAAAATTGCCGTATTACAAGGTTTCTTAAATTTAGATATTTTCTAATATTTTCTTCATTCCATGCTCTTGACTTTAAGTTTGATTTGAAAATTATTTGAAATATTTGTTTTTGTAAATTTTTGTTTTATTTTGATATTAAATATCATAAAACTAAGTAAAATGGTATTTTCGTCATTTCTGCCAAGGGAAATAATTTGAGTGAAAAATAGCCATTTTGGATAACTTTTTTTGGCATACTTTTTTCTATATCAGAGAAAACGAAGCAGAGGTACCAATGAAGTATCCGAATGTCAAACGAAATAGGAAATTTGGTGTACGTAGCATGTACCCTCTTTCTCTAACTGGTCTGTTTAAGACGGCTTTAAACAGAACCTGTACCGGGCTAAAGATGGAGTGTTGCACAGTAGTAACCCTGATCTATGGTATTTTCTCTTTAGTCGCCCTGTTCGCTATCTTTAAGCGTAAGAACGACCTAAGGTTAACATGGGCCTAACCTCTTGTACTTATTTCAATTACACTAGTAACTTTTTAATCTCAGTCTATATGACAAAATATATAAAAAAATAAAATAAGCATTCTTTCAATTCCTATTTATGTAGATTTAATCAGCAGATCATGATTTCACGTTACTTTAGATTAAATGGGTATGTCATTGAATTTAATTAGAATAATGAGAATTCAATACAACTTAGATAGAAAATGTCACAGATGGCTTGAACTAGTGTACTAATCATACTTTCACCAATTCAGTTAAAGGTAAGTTTACTGGAGAAAGAATTGAGTATTTACAACTCTATCTAATTTTGAATATAAATTAAAGTTGTACATGTAACAAGATTAGCTTTTCAAAAAAGCTTGTATCAGGCCTTGGCGATTTTATGTCAGTTTGATCATCAGTTTTTGTCAAGTTGATCATCTTAGTAATAAGTTGGTTCCCCAGTTTGGTATTTTTGGTTTTACTGTTCTATGCTCTTCATATTCATAAAGTGTTTGGAATTTTCAATATTTTTGGTAGAGCGCCTCTGATGAGTCTTGAATAGACGAAACGCGCGTCAGGCGTAGCAAAGTTTATTGTCTGGAACTTTGTTGTAATTTGTATTTTGAACACACGTGAAGGTTAGCACTGCTGGTGGAGTTTTAATTCCCCAAGGTTAGCCCGCTCCGGCACCAACACTTTTGAGTTGGAAAAAACATCAAAGCTTTAAATTATCTGTCTAAATTTCAAAATTGTCTAAACCCTAAGGTTTTTCCTACCCCAGACATATAATCTTAGTAATAATTTGGTTCCCCAGTTTGGTATTTTTGGTTTTACTGTTCTATGCTCTTCATATTCATAAAGTGTTTGGCTTTTTCAATATTTTTGGTAGAGCGCCTCTGATGAGTCTTGAATAGACGAAACACGCGTCAGGCGTAGCAAAATTTATTGTCTTGAACTTTGTTGTCATCTGTATTTCGAACACACGTGAAGGTTAGCACTGATGTTGGAATTTTAAATTCCCGAGGTTAGCCCGCTCCAGCACCAACACTTTTGAGTTGGAGAAAACATCAAAGCTTTAAATTATGCGTCTAAATTTCAAAATTGTCTAAACTCTAAGATTCTTCCTACCCCAGAAATAGGTTGATTGTCTTAGTAATAATTTGGTTCCCCAGTTTGGTATTTTGGGTTGTATTGTTATATGCTCTTCATATTCCTATAGTGTTTGGCATTTTCAATATTTTTGGTAGAGCGCCTCTGATGAGTCTTGAATAGACGAAACGCGCGCCAGGCGTAGCAAAATTTATTGTCTGGAACTTTGTTGTCATTTGTATTGCGGATGTGAGACAGCTAGAGAAGCAAAATTTGCTAGTCTCCAAGTAATGGCATAGTCTGTGCTTGTGTCTTCGCTTGTTCGGTTGTAATATAGGAAAAATCGTATTTTTTTTCTATAATCAAAAGAAAGTTTAATCAATTAAGGTCACCACTCACCCAAGTCGGTGTGGTATATGCAGAGATAAGTGTTGTGGGCAATCTAGCTGAATCAATGAATGCCAACACGTTATCCTTTTACAGACGTCTTTGAATAATAAATAAATATATATTTTAATAGGATAATAATCAAAATGAGTGACATCCCTTTACTTTTTGTTTTATTTAAAAAGATTAAAGAGCAGTCGATAGGAAAAGGTTCCACTGCAACAACCAGCAATTGCTTCCTTTGTATTTTCGTGATGATGGTTGCAGCTGTTATGAATAGGTTAATTTTTATTTTTCAATCCCGGTCTATAATGCACATGGTCGATATGTTGATAATTTTTGCGTCTCTTTTAAATGTACAGAATACTTTTCAATCATTGTCTTTTACGTTTGACTTTCTACTTTTAATTATATTGGTTCAAATGCTACTTCTCGGACTATGAAATTAAGTATAACTAAACTACACTATTCTTACATCCCGTTTTTATACTTTGTATGTTTTTTCTTTTGCGTGTGTGTTTTATGTTTTATGTTGTATTTTATGGTGGTTTATTTCTTTGTTATTTTGGAATTTGGACTTTAATGTTCCATTGGTATGCATTTAATTAACATCCACAGAAAAACTTAATCCGAAAATATCGTCACAGCATTAATGACTTGAATGATTTCTGTTTCTTCGTGCTGTTATTGTTTACCGGTTTTGTCATCGCCCTTTTTGACTTTTGACACTCGAATGCCCCATTCCTGTCTCTCTTCCTCTTGGATTGGTTAGGCGAGAAGCTTCACTAATATACAGTGCATGATTTCTTTATTTAAAGATTATTTCGCGAATAATAGCATACATTGTGGAATTATTTTCTTTTCAGATCATATCAGCTTACTCTAATACTTAATCAAGATGGAAGTATTTCTAAACGTTACTATTAACTCCTCCTTGGACAAAGCTGTAGCATTTAACTTAAGTACCAATTCATCCCAGCTAGAAGAAGAAGACCCCATCAAAAAAGTTTTAAAAGATGTGTCGAGCGTTTGTCTGGTGTCCGTCCTATCAGTTATTATGATGGCATTGGGCTGCACCATTGAACTTGATGTTCTAATCAAACAAATAAAAAGGCCTCTACCCGCGATAATAGGCATGGTGCTTCAATTTGTCGTTTTCCCGCCTTTAGTTTTTGGCTTAGTCCATGCCTTTCAGCTAAATGACTACGACGCTCTGGGAATGCTTTTGATTGGGACGTGCCCAGGGGGTAGTTTCTCAAATTTAGTAACTTTCTGGTGTGGTGGCGATATAGTGTTAAGGTAAGTTTGATCAGGAGTATTTTTAAAGTTGTTTGAAGTGTTATGTTGGATTTAGAATCAATATGTTTGATTTTTTTTTTCATCAGTCGATAAATGCTTCTTAGCTAGCTGTCTGCAGTAACTGCGAGTGTTCTCAAGAGAGTTCCTTCACGTTTCTTTGTTCTCGTATAGTACTCTTGTGTCAGGTTCTCTCTTGGTGAATTGAACTTTAATCAATTTGATTTTCAAAGTGTGTTATTTTTTTTTTGTGCTTTGAACAAGATAAACAATAAGGGGAAGGTTTGGCCCCAAAAAAACTAGTTAAACCCCGCTACATGTTATATGTGCCTGTCCTAAGCCAGGAATCCTTGTCAAAGCTTTTGTTTGTCCTTGTCAACTATCTGGGTTTTTTTTGTGTTTTATGTCCAGAAATAGGTCTTTCGTTGATAATCTAGAGATTTGTTTGAATCTTATGTATTGTATTTTTAGTCTTGGGCCAATACAAGACAGCGAGCAGTGACCTCTGGTCATGTTGAAGACTGCTGGCTGTTTTCCATTGTGATTTTTTAAATTGCCGTTTCTTTAATGTTGGTTGTGTAATACACTTACTCCACATCTCTTTATCGTCTATTAAGTTAAAGTTGAATCATTTTAAGTCAACATATATTGTTTAATATAATTTCTTGTAAAATTTAAAATTTCTCATAAGATGTTATCATGTACCTCAATAAATGACTAGTCGGCAAATTTAAAACTATTTCGTTTTTGTTTTCTTTAACATTTTATTTGTTTAATGCTACCTTATAAGATCACTACATGTTGTTATAGCAATCAGTAGATAGTTTTCAAGATATAAAACAAAAGGTCTTTTATACTACAAAAGGTCTTCATTGGAACGAAAAGCTAATTTTCCAATCTTCGCGAAATGCTTTTAAAAAATCATACATTCACCTATACATGTAGATACTAAGCTTTTGTTCTCCTATACTTTAATTATGTGTTTTGTAGTGTTTGTATGACATCTTTAGCAACTACAATCGCTATAGGAATGATGCCACTAAACCTGTATATTTACACACGGTCATTTTCTACTTCATCTATTAAGATACCGTACACCAACATTATCATTGCACTTTTTCTAATCTTGGTACCAGTTTCAATTGGGATGGTCATACATAGGAAATTGCCAAAGGTTGCACACATTATTACATTGGTAAGGTTTAGGTAGTAGTTTTTGAAAATAAAAAATAAATCATAACTTAAGTTATTTCGTATCAGGATTTATTAATCTCAATGTATTAATAAACGAGGAAAGTAAAATTTGAAAAAGTAAATGACCACTGTTTTTGTGACCAAACATTGCCAGGTGGGATGGGAGAGGGTGGGGATGGGAGCTGGGAGATAGTAGCCTCTGTCCAGTGGAAGTACTTAAGCACCAAAGTGGTGGTGACGAGTATTTAACAGATTTGGCAGCAGTTTTGTCTCTCTCGTGTAATAAGTTAAATGCCTAATTATTCACATCATAATGCTTTTGTATGCTTTCAAGTAGCAATTTTCCTTCGTGATATTTTTCTCTGCGTAATTATCAAACGAATGCCTCTTTCAAGTGTTTGCTTCTTCAATCAGAAAGTTACAAGTGCAGCGGATGCTTTTATCAGCTTATCGTGTTTAAAATATTTTTTAAAGCTTTGAAATATACATTTTCAATATCAGACTTAATATAAAATAACTCCAATATTCAAATCTTTTATTTCTTTTTTTCAGTTCTATACAAATAAAACATCACGCTTTTCGGTAAACCTGGGTCATGTTAAGTACGCAAACACTGATGAAAAAAGAATATGTGCTCTATTGAAATATAAAATTAAGTTTTCGACTTTATCTTGTATTAAGATTATCAACGTAATCTAGCTATTAAATTTTGTGTTACTAGTACTAGCCTTAGAGCGCCAATATGATGGAGTTCTACAGCAACAAAAACTGGTTTAAGAAATTCTTTTTTTTAAATGCTAGATCTGCGCCGGTTATTTTTCTTAGGCGAGTATGCATTTTGTCTTTCATAATAATTAAGATTGATAATCACAGATCAGTAGTTTCTTTTATCTTTATCAATTGCAATTACTTCGATACACTTTCGCACAAGTTAAATGCAAACAAACTTTTTTAATATACGAAGTAAATGTTTATTGCAAAAAAAAAATGAAATGAACTTATATTTGCACATTTACAGAACCATATCAATACAATATCTAATACACGTGTATGGCATACTTACATGTAAATCATATGACATTAATGTAATATTCTTTGGTTCATGAAAGAATGGAGCACAGTACAAATGGGGCACCCGAATGTCACAATAGATGATAATGAGATATCCCAATTCTAAAATGCCAACGAAAGATCACCTTCTTTACAAAAAACAAGTCTGAAAGACATAAAAAGTTAATACAAACGAGAACAACACGAAGGAACAGAAAACAAAATTACCATCAAAAGCAAAGAGGCACCAATGGGGCATTCGAATGTCGAAAGTCCGAAGGGCAACGACAAAACTGGATAATACAAACAAGAACAGCACGAGGAAACATAAAATCAAAAATACAAAAAAAAACCCAATTGAATAGCCATAAGCAGCGCAGACTTAGGTCTTAACAAGGGTGAACTCAGTTGCTTCAAAGGAATAAGCAGTTCCTGTTAACTTTTGTTCTGTTAAAAGTCAATAATTTGTTTCAAAGGCAAGTTGTGTTGACATAGCTTATCTGGATAAAGTTTGCTTATAAAATTGTAACTTTTACTAATAATAAATAATTCTTATTATTACTGTAGGTGGGAGGCGCTCTAGGGTTTATATTCATACTTCTGGTATGTGGTATTAACCTTTATTTGTATCCTCAAATGTTTGATGCAAGCTGGACGTTGTGGTTCGTCGCATTTTTACTACCTGCCGTTGGACTGGTTGTTGGATATACCGGCGCCATGTTGGCAAAACTTTCCCACAAGCAATGTCGAACAGTTGCTATTGAAATATCTTCTCAAAACGTTGCACTTTGCTTGACAATTTCGTTTATATCATTCAAAGTACAAGTAGCATCGAAAATAGTTATTTTTCCAATAATTTTTGGTGTTTTTGGTGTAGTAGTATTTTTAATCTTTACTGCTTTTGTGAGACTAGGAATCTTTATAATGAGAAGGAAGAAAAGAGAACTTGAAGCAGTCAAGTTTTCTGCGCTGGATTCGGAACAAGTTGATCTCAAACCGTGTCACTGTTGATGTACGTTCAATATATGATCAAAAACAATGTTTATATGAAATGTATAAAAACAAGTAAAATACCGTATAACTGGTATTTTATTAGGTGTGAAATTATTGCAGATTGGAATGAATATTATAAGATATTATTACTGATTCTAACTTTGGCGGTTTTCCACATTCATTTACGTATAAATAAACATCATACTCTTTAATGCGATATCATTTTTTTTTTGCGGTTGAGTATCAGCTGCGATAAGAGGAAAAATTCGATTACCGCAAAAATTACCAGTAATACGGTTCGTTGCTAAACTGTCTTATAATTCTGTGTCTGGCAGAGAACAAGACCTAAGTGATCTTTTTATGTTCAAATAATCGTATATATCAAAGTGCTAACACAGAATTATCTCTCGCCCGTCACAAATGGACACAATACAAAATAAAATTTAAATGCGTATGTTAAAAGGGAATACAGTACTGACGATTACTTATAAAATTGATCTGAAGTAATGCAACTGTATCAATGGTGTAACATTACTTTTTCAAATAAAACATATAAAACAGGCATAGGAAAAATACAGTGACAGAAGCTAAATGAATACATGTTGAGAGGGTCACGCTTCATGTACGCAAAAGATCCCTTTGTTGACCGCCAAATACTGCACCACATAGGTTAAATTTTTCCGCCCCTGTCCACCTCTTTTTAACTCACCTGACCCGAAGGGTCATGTGAGCTATTGTCATCGTTGAGTGTCCGTCGTCCGTCCGTCCGTTAACTTTTCTTCAAACATCTTTTTCTCTGAAACCACTGATGGGATTGCTTTGAAACTTTTTACACTTGATCTTTAGGATGCCCTCTACCAAGTTTGTGAAATTTGTGAACGTCAACCAACCAACATGGCCGCCCTCACTAAAAAATTACAGGGGGATCAGACCACAGTTTTTAGCTTATAGCTCAAAAAGTATAAGAGATAGAGAAAATCTGAAGCAACCTTCCATCTTCAGCATCAAAAGCTCTACAAAACTCTCCATTGCGTCAAAGTTGTTTGATGACTCCTTATTGGATTTATTTCCCCTTAATCGTCAAAATTGACCATTTTCACAGTTTTTGGACTTTATCTTGACAACTGTGAGTGCTAGAGGAAAAGTTAGCATTGTAATATTATTCAGCTTATTGAAATCTATAAAAATGAATTAGGGTCAAAACTGTCAGATCAACCGTTTAAGAGTTATCCCCTTTAACTGATTTTTCTATCAATTTTAACTGATTTTTAAAAAATCTTCTTCTCAAACCACTGATGGAATTGCTTTGAAACTTTGTACACTTGATCTTTAGGATGTCTTCTACCAAGTTTGTGAAATTGTGAACGTCAACCAACCAACATGACCGCCCTCACTAAAAAATTACAGGGGGATCAGACCATAGTTGTTAGCTTATAGCTCAAAAAGTATAAGAGATAGAGAAAATCTGAAGCAACCTTCCATCTTCAGCATCAAAATCTCTTCACACATTCCATTGCGTCAAAGTTGTGGCTTGACTCCTTATAGGAGTTATTTCCCCTTAATCGTCAAAATTGACCGTTTTCACAGTTTTTTGGTGTTCATCTTAAAAGCCATAAGAGCTAAAGGAATAGTTAGCATTGCAAAATTGTTCAGCTCATAAAGATCTACAAAAATGAATACACGGTCAAAATAGTCAGATCATCCTTTGAAGAGTTATCCCCCTTTGAGTGTTTTCAATCAGTTTTAACTTGTTTGTTTCAAATGGAAAGTTTTGTAACTTTGTATTCTTAATCTTAAAAGTGTTTTCTATCCTAACTAGTTTCTTTAATGTTTCTTACCAAGTACATGTAGACAGTGTTGCACACTAGGTAAGAGGCTTTAGCATAAGAGATCAGGTGAGCAATTCAGGCACCGGGGAGCCTCTAGTTTTTTTAAGTGGTCGTCATAATTTACAGTTCCTTTGTTGCCCAACCCACTCCACTCACAGTTCCTTTGTTGTTCAACCAGGATCTAGCATGATTGAACTTTCGACAAATAACGGTGAATTGCTTATATAAAACTTGATTAGGGTTAGATATATGAAACACAGTTAAGTATTCCAACAAGTAAGACCTCTTTTCAGGTAAGGGTTCTTCATTGTCTGTCACCATAGGTAAGGGGTCAAAATTGAAATTTATAGGGGAACGGTTTTGGCACTTTCTGTGTGCATTTGCCTTTGTTGCATTTAGAATACATTGGCCTGTTTTGTGACCTGGTTCGTTTTCTTTCTGGTGTGTGATCGTATATTGTCCCCTTTTTGCATAACACGCATGGGTCTGTGTTATGAGCGTTATGTCCTGGGTTGGCCTTCACAATTCAATTTGTTTATTAAATTAGTACTTGTCCTGATTATGACTGAAATATTGTCGACTGGACATGAAACAAACAACAAACAAACAAATAAAGTCAGTAGACCGTGGCGGCAGAAGTATCCCCTTGATATTGATCTGTTCTGATGCTAATGGAACTGCATACAAAATATCAATATTTGCCATCACTCCTTTGAGTTAAACACAGGTTTACTTTCAAATTGGCCAAATCAGTAAAAATTGTGAAAGTCAATAGACAGTGACAACAGAAGCGTACAGATAAAATGGTTAAAACAATTATATGGACTGATTTTATGCAATTGCGTACCTATATCAATGGTGTAGCACGACTTGTTCACACAAAAAACAAGCCAACAACATTCGTCACAGCGATACAAACAACTTCATGTTTTCATTTTTAGCTTCCTGACTTCATATTAGCCCAAAACCCTTCCAAAAGACAATACTAACTGAACCGTGGTATTAATAATGACAATATGGAATTAATTTTATATTTGTTACATACACCCAAAGTAAAAAAAAATACACAGAAAAGACGCAGTTCAATAAGTCTAATCGCGCATTGAATAATCCGCGCCCTATTACATGTACTGTAAATGTGGAAATTTTCGCATGGGGGTTATTTTTGCTAGATTTTCTTATTATGTCGAGCGCACGACTTATTATGTCGTGCACACGACTTATTATTTCGTACTCTCGACTTATTATCTCGTGAGCACGACTTATTATTTCGTGCTCTCGACTTAATATCTCGAGCACACGACTTATTATGTCGTGCTCTCGACTTAATATCTCGTACTTTCGACTTTTTATAGACGATATTGAGATGTGGAATAAGTGTACGCGACACAACAAACATAAACAAACAGCAATTCAAAAAATCACAACGGAAAACAGTAAGCAGTCTTCAACATGACCATAGGTCACTGCTTACCGTCTTGCATTGGCCCAAGACTTATAATACAATACAAAAGTATCGAAACCAATCCCTAAATCATCAACGAAAGACCCAATTCTTGACATAAAACAGTTAACACAGAATGACAAGGACAAACAAAGGCTTTGGCAGAGTTTCCTGGCTTAGGACAGGCACATATAAAATGTGGCGGGGTTAAACTAGTTTTTTGGATCCAACCTTGCCCCTATTGATAAGCTTGCACAAAGCTACACATAAAAACACACTGTAAAACTCAATCGACAAAAGTCCAATTCAACAAGAGAGAACCTAAGACAAAATACTGTACGAAAACAACAAGACAAGGAGGAACTCTCTTGAGAACACTCGAAGTTACTGACAACTAGCTAAGAAACATTTATCGATTGATGTAAAAGAATCAAATACATCAGTTCTAAATCTGACACCCCACGTCAAAACAATGAATGATTAAGAGTTGTATCACCATACAGAACCGACATACTTGATCGCTGTGGTGCTTATAAATAATAAAGTGGATACAAAGTGAAAATTTAACGTTTTAAAGTAACTATCAAGCTATCAATATTTCTGCCAAAACATACCAAATGCAAAGATTTTACTAAAACATTGAATTCGTATCCTTTTTTCAAAAGGTTTTTAAGCCAGTTTTTAATTTCCATAAGGTTGTTTTTGAATTTTTGTGCTTTATAAACTACATTGCTATAAAAATCAGGATGAGATATTCCTTTAACAATAAAAAATCTACGTGTACAATCAAATTTTTCGATGAGATGTCCATATTTATGTGCAAATTTTGTAAAAGATTTGACTAATTTGTGGTAACGGTAACCTTGTTTCAGCAATTTTTCTGTAATAAAACGGTTTTTATCATTAAAATCAGACACATCACTGCAAATGCGAGCATACCTGACTAATTGTGAAATGTATACACCGTAAGCTGGAGCTAATGGCACGTCTCCTTCAAGAAACGGAAAAATTAACTATTGGGAATGAAAAGTCATCCCGTTTATCATATACTTTTGTGTGTAATCTACCATTGATAATGCTTAAGTCCAAATCGAGAAATGGACATCTACTATCGGTCGAGTTTGCTTTATTTAGGGTTAATTCTTTAGGATATATATCATTTATTAAATTTGAGAATGTGGGGTTGTTTAGAGCAAGTATGTCATCTAAGTACCTATATGTATTGTTAAAAGTTTCGATAAGGTGGTTTTTGTTTGGGTCTTTTTG
This sequence comes from Arcuatula senhousia, assembly GCA_963971305.1. Classification (NCBI taxonomy): domain Eukaryota; kingdom Metazoa; phylum Mollusca; class Bivalvia; order Mytilida; family Mytilidae; genus Arcuatula; species Arcuatula senhousia. The sequence continues at coordinate 48,668,063 of OZ020306.1, forward strand.
TAGCTTGGCCATAAACTGTGATTCGTAACAATATAAAAAAAGATCAGCTATGAGTGGAGCACAATTGGTTCCCATTGGAATACCAATGACTTGGCGATATATTTGTTTACCGAACTGGATGTAAATATTATCTAAAAGAAAGTTTAATGCAGTAATAACTTCTATGTCGGTCCAATTTACATAACCTTTGTGGGTTTCGTTACTAAAAAAACGATTTACTAAATACTTGTGACACTTTAGAACAGATGTAGTCACTTTTAGATTTGTCAAAGCACCATTAAATATTCAAATTTCTTTTTGATAAGATTGTGAGGTAGATTAGTATATAAAGTGGAAAAGTCATAGCTATACGATATTGAGATGTGGAATAAGTGTACGCAACACAACAAACATAAACAAACAGCAATTCAAAAAATTACAACGGAAAACAGCAAGCAGTCTTCAACATGACCATAGGTCACTGCTTACCGTCTACGGATTGAAAAGTATTTTCAAATGCCCGAAGTTTGTCTAAAACATCAAGAGAATTTTCAACACTCCAAAAATGATTTATTCCACTATTTTCGAAAATTTTATCACAGTATCGGATGATAAATTCTTTCATTGTAGTTAAAGCAAGAGACATGACTTTAGAAATATTGGTTAAGGAACATTTACTTGATGCAGAGATAAAACGGGATTTATATGGGTTTTTGTGTAATTTAGGTATCCAGTACATAGTAGGTAATTTATTGTATGTAGGGGCTGCTCGAAGTGCTGTGGTTGCTATGACATGGTCGTCAATAATACTGGTTTCTGTAGCTTGCACGGGAACGAAAGTACATGAGCCTTTAATTTCATGCATTAAAACATCCAGATAATATTTACGACATACCACAACAACATTGTTAGCCTCTTTATCCGCAGGAACAAAAACATATCGTGAACCTAATAATTGTAGTTTTGATTTAATTCTTTTTATATAAGTATGGGGTCGATATTCTACAAAGGTGTTTTGAAAATGGCTTATTCGTAATTTTACAATGGATATGAATTTATTCTTAAACTTGTCTAAAGATTTGGAATCTGCTCCTTCTCGTCTAATCCAGGTCTTACAGTACGATTTAGTGGCAATATTTCCTATGAGTTGGTATTTGGGGAATTTTCTCAATATTTACTAATTTCCTGTGAACTGTGAAACCAAATTATATCATCCATAAACCGTGATCAGGACCCCCATCAGGGCCTCCTCTTTAGTATACATGTTTATAGTGTTACTAAGACGATTATAACACTAACTCATTTACATGTATCAAATGCATCTTATTTTTTTAAGCATAGAATGTTGCATTAAAAGTCACACAAAATGTAAATATAAATAAAAATGTATTTTTTAAAATTTTCAAAAGCATGACTTCAAGTCACGGATCTCATGAAGCGATTAATAGAGTAATTCTCTCTAAACACGTTTTAATAATATCTTTTATTAATCTGTTTCAAATGATATCCACCCAATTGCAAGCAGTGCGACACTTGTAGAAAATCATTCCAGATGCATGCACCTACGAAATCCATATTCTTGTTTAAGCAGGTTAGTTCCTAATTTCCATTGTTCTAGTTTTGGCCATATAGCATTTGTTTGCACGGTTATGAAAAAAAAAACAAGTAAGCGATACAATTTTCATAAATATGCGGCTGCAACGCAAAAAAGAATTCAGTAGCTTCGTTTGTGTCGAGTGGACGCCGCTAGCCGTCTCACATTTCAATTAACATTTAAAATACCGAATATTTCCCTTATCAGCACAAATAACTAAATAAGTATAAGCTATAGCAGGTAGGAATTGCTTACTCTTTCGGAACACCTGAGTTCACTTTAGTTATGACTTGAGATTCCGTTGTTGATTTCTGTTTGATTGATTTTGTGTGTTTTTGTGTGTTTTTGTTTCCTTGTGCTTTTCTTGTTCGTGTAAACCGGTTTTGTCGTTGCCCTTTTAGACTTTTGACACCTGCATGCAACATGAGTGCCTCTTTGTCTCTTTTATGCACATAGCACATATTTGGTTGCTGTTTGTTTCATAAGCTGATGTTGGTCTTTAAAAAAATATAATACTTGTTTGTCTTCATGACCACCGTTGTTTTGTATATGATACGTATGTGGCCATGGCGGCCATTTTCGGAGATTTCCTATACCATCAAATAAATTTTCTTTGACAGGGCTATTAAATATATATTATATTAACACCTGAACTTAAATGATTTCACTTCAAATAAGTTCCCTTATGAATATATAAAAAAAACAGAAAATTAAGTATAAGTATATAAATTTTTTCTTTTAATTTTTTTTTGTAGCTTTCAATCGATAAAACAAACTTTTGTTTGCTTTTAACAAATAAATTTTCAAAGCAACTTCTGGATGTAAAGCAGATTGGTGAAAATTGATCTTTCTCTTAATTTTTTTCTTTTCAAACTAAAACTATCTATGGGCTTTTTTCTGTTATACATTTGGCTTTCTACTTTTAATTGTTTTGATTCAAATGCAGGTATTTAAATGCTTCTCGAAAATGTGTATACAGCATAACGTCATAAGCCGTTTCGTCAATCCCGTTTTAATACTTTATATATTATCTGTTTTATATGGCTTATATTGTCATCGCCATTTAGGACTTCCGACATTTGAATGATCCATTGGTAAGCAGTTGCTTCACTTACACCTTGAAGAAAAATTCCTCAGAGATTTTTTATCACAGCATTAATAAATTGGATTGGTTTGAAGCTGTTCTTATATACACTACATGCTCTCTTCATGTGAAGTACTAGTTTTATAAACGAAATGTAGTACACTTACATGTATATTCTTATGCAAAGAATTGTTTATTTTCCAGATTCCATAATTTTATTTATAGTTCAATACTTTGGGACAATGGAAGCATTTAAAAATGTGTCTGTTTACCAACATATAGGAAATGATACATCATTTAACATAAGTGCAAACGTAACGCATCTTGCAGAAGAAGACCCAATTAAAAGGACACTAAAAGATGTGACCAGCGTTTTAACGGTATCCATTCTTTCTGTTATTATGGTGGCATTGGGTTGTACCATTGAACTAGATGCTCTCATCAAACAAATTAAAAGGCCTCAGGCTCCTATATTAGGCATGGTGCTTCAATTTATCGTTTTCCCGCTTTTAGTGTTTGCCCTTGTCCATGCTTTTCAGCTTAATGATTACGATGCTCTTGGAATGCTTCTGATCGGGACGTCCCCAGGAGGCAGTTTCTCGAATTTAGTAACGTTTTGGTGTGGTGGCGATGTAGTATTAAGGTATGTGGGAAAAAGGATACTTAAAGTAACATTTTTACCATCTTCAAATAAACAAAATGATAGAATATTATGTAAGGTTAAAAATTTAAATATTGCACAAGTAGTTCACGGCTTGTGTTGGTATATTTTGTATTTTCAGTCCTTTTATATTTACTCAATGCTATGTCTAAATATGACCAAACGTTGTACATTTAAAAAAATGTCAAAAGTAAGAAAGCATTCATGATGTTGTATAATACAAAATGCTTGAATGTCGATAAAAACCCGTTTTTTTTTTCCTTCTAACCCAAAGTTTCGTTCTAACAACAAACATTGACCAAGAAAATAAGCTTTTCTATTACTGTAATTTACTTATATCTCTTATTTTGTAGTGTTTGTATGACATCTTTAGCAACTACGATTGCTGTAGGAATGATGCCACTGAACCTATATATCTACACTCGGTCATTTTCTGACTCCTCTATTAAGATACCCTATACCAACATAATCATCGCTCTTTTCCTTATCTTGATACCAGTTTCAATTGGGATGGTTATTCGTAGGAAATTACCAAAGGTTGCTCATATCATAACACTCGTAAGTTCTTTATGGGAGTTTAAAAGTGTTCTAACCAATATGATAAAACCATGAGAAAGCGACGGAAATATTGAATCTGAGTAATTTTATATAATTTTGTCTAGGTACACAATAAAATGTAACAAAGGCCATTTGCAAGAATTTATACATCCGATCTGCATTCATTTTTATTTTAAAATTGAGAAAATAGAGACTGCCCTTATACGATATCCTAACAACAAGTGAGGTGATGTACTTGCCAACAATTTTAGTAATACTCTACCAAAAGTCTTTTAAAATTGACCTTATATATTATAAGATAGGAAAAATAAACAAAATACACTTTATATGTAAGGTGTCTCGGGGCTATTTGAATTCTACTATAAATTTTATCTCACATTTGTAGATTTTTATGCATGTCTAAAGAAGAATTCCTACTATATATAGAATAAGTTCAAAATCTGAGGGAAAGTCCCTTTTATACCGTCCATGTTATCATATTCATTCTAAATGAATTATCTCTGATTTCATTTATCTTTGATTTAGAGCGGGAAATTCTGATGATGATTAAAAAGACATTTTTTTATTACGATTGGTCCTAACTTGATAAAAATATACGTCTATAATATATAGTTTTTGTTTACCATGTCCAATTAGTTTATAAATATTATACAAAATACTAATATGTGCGAAAAGTTCGCGTTGTTGATGTACATTCAGTTATTTTGTATTTCCATATTTTACATGTCTGTTTTGTCTGGTTTTGGTGTTAAATGGTTTTGTCGGACTTGTGTGACATTTGGATACTCCATTGGTACCTCTGCTTCTATAAAAAGGCTCGATCCATCTTAAGAAAACATGTCAAAAACAAGATCAGATTTGAGACAAAATTTCTAAATGAGCTGAACATTTAAGCAAGCAACAGCGTCTCTCTATCTGCAATAGTTTTCATTCCATAGGCCAAAAACATGAAAAAAACATTATTTCAGGGGCTGTAACCCCTATAAAGGGGTCATCTGACAACTTCGACCCTATGGAGACTTTTGTAGAGCTAAATGAGCTGAACATTTAAACAAGCAATAGCTTTTCTCTATCTGCAATAGTTTTCTTTCTATAGGCCAAAAACATGAAAAAACATCATTTTAGGGGCTGTAACCCCTATAAGGGGTCATCTGACAACTTCGACCCTATGGAGACTTTTGTAAAGCTCAAAAAGCTGAACATTTAAGCAAGCAACAGCTTTTCTCTATCTGCAATAGTTTTCTTTCTATAGGCCAAAAACATGAAAAAACACCATTTTAGGGACCGTAACCCCTATAAGGGGTCATCTGACAACTTCAACCCTATGGAGACTTTTGTAGAGCTAAATGAGCTGAACATTTAAGCAAGCAACAGCTTTTCTCAATCTGCAATAGTTTTCATACTATAGGGCAAAAACATGAAAAAAACGCTATTTTTTACCTTTAAGGGGCTGTAACCCCTTTAAGGGGTCATCTGACAACTTGGACCAAATGGAGACTTTTGTAGAGCTTTAAATGCTGAAGCAGTAAGATGGCATCAGATTTCATCTATCTCTTATACTTTTTGATTTACAAGCCAAAAACAGTAGTCTGACCCCCCTGGTCTATTTTTAGTAACGGCGGCCATGTTTTTCGACGAATCAAAAATCCCCACATCAGTGCTGTGGGGGATACCCTAAGGTACCATCAGACCAATTTTGGTTTGATTCTGTTCATCCGTTTCAGAGGAGAAGAAGTTTGAAGAAAAGTTAACGACGACGACGACGACGGACGACGACGACGGACGCCAAGTGATGGCAATAGCTCACAAGGCCTTTGGCCAGGTGAGCTAAAAAGACAAACTAATATTAGTCTTCAATAGATAAATGTATTAACTAAACATAAGTCATGCAGGTAGGTCAGCTATCGCACAACTTTTTATCCCTCTTGAATCAAAAATATGTAAATTTGAACCCTTGTTTTCATTCCTTTTATTTTTGTATGTAAATGTATGTAAAAAATCAGTTGTACATGCTCTTAAAAAAATGTAAAGCTCTTAGATCGAATGCTTTGATTGTCAAGTGGATATTCAATCTGAATCCCATTACACGATATAAGCAAACGCTTCTTTACCTCATAAATGAAAAAAATCAAATATTAACTAAGAATTCATGGTGTCAACTTTTTACAAACAAAACGGTGAAATCAGGCTGTTTGATTGAACTGAATTTAGAAATAAAATGTGTTTTTTTCAAGAAAAATGTGACTTTGTGAAATCAAAGATCTAAACAACATATCACACTGCAAACAATATGTCTCTTTAAGAAGGAAAAAAATGTTATCTATGACGTAGACTTTTGGATTAGATTTTGCAGCATTTTTTGGGCGTTGTTTAAATGTTGAAATTTCATTTTTCTTACTAGTATAAATGTTTACAGTGTAACTAAGACGTTAATAACACTCACTCATTCACATGTATCAAATACATCTTATTTTTTTTTATTTAGCATATGCATAGACATTTGCATTAAATATCATACCAACTTATGTAATTTATCAATGTTCAAAAACCATTTGCACAATTTTCACAACAAAATGACTTCAAGTTAAGGATCTGATGAAGCGTTTTATGAAGTAATTTTCTCTTAATACGTTTTAAATTTATCTTTTATTAATCTGTTCCATATGATATCCACCGAAGCATTGCAACACTTGTAGAATGTCATTTCAGATGCCCGCATCTATTAAATCCATATTCTTGTTTAAGCAGGTTAGTTCGTTATTTCCATTTTAGTGTTTGACACATTGCTATTGTTTACACATGTATAAAAGGAAACAAGTAAGCGATACAGTTTACATAAATATGCGGCTGCAACGGAAAAAGAAGTCAGTAGCTTCATATTATCGAGTAGACGTCACTAGCCGTCTTAAATTTCAATAAACATTTAATATAGGATTGAACACCTATTTTCGGTCGTTCATGCATGTATGAACGGATCTTGAAGCTCACAAACTGAATGAATGGCCGAAGGCCGTTCATGTTACAGTTTGTGAGTGAAAAGATCCGTTCATACATGCATGAACGACCGAAAATGGGTGTTCAATCCTTATAATTCTTCAAATTTATACCTTTTTTTAAAAAAAGAAAAATAAATAAATTCGGAAACAATTCGTTATTTAAGACGACGTCATCGCCATCATATTTGTTTACATTGGAAACGAGGCAGAGGCGTTCATGAATGTATGAACGGATCTGGCAATGACGTTTCGACCAATCAGAAATGAGTATACGCATGAACGCATGTCTGATAAGAATTATTTTGAAATACCGGATGTTTGCTTCCCTGTCAAAACCAATAGATTTATAAGTTTGTGCTATAGCAGGTAGGAACCGCTTGCTCTTCCGGAGCACCTGATTTCACTCTCGTTACGGCTTGAGTTTGCGTTGTTGATTTCGGTTTGATTGATTTCGTTTGGATGTATTTTGTTTCCTCTTGCTTTTTTTGTTCAGTCTGTCAGTTTTGGACTTTAGAAAAAGCAGAAAATTGACAACATGTATCTATATTTTTTTAAAGATTTTTTTTCTGTAGCTTTCAATCGATCAAACAAACTTCCGGTTGCTTTTGACAGAAATAGATTTCCAAAGCAACTTAAGCTTCCAGATGTAAAGCAGATAGGCAAACATTGATTTTTTTCTTTAAACTTCTCTTTTGGAACTAAATCCGTAACTATGAGTTTTTTTTCTGTTATACGTTTGACTTTCTACTTTTAATTTTTTTTTATTAAAATGAAGCTAATGAAAGATTGTCTACAGCATATAGTCATTAGGCTTTTCTTCCATCCCATTTTTTTTTTATATTGTTCATGTATTACATGACTGACATGTAATGTCATCGCCATTTTGGACTTTTGACATTGGAATGTCCCATTGGAAAGCAGTTGCTTCATTTTCACCCTGAAGAAAACTTCCTCTGAGATTTTCATCACAGCATTAATGACGTGGATTGGTTTAAAGATGTTCTTGTATACAGTACATGGTCTCTTTATGTGAAGTACTAGTATTATACACAAAATGTAGCACACATATATTCTAATGCATAGCATTTTTTTCAGATTCTATAATCTTAGTGATAGTTCAATACTTGGGGACAATGGAAGTATTTGAAAATGTTACTGTTTACAGCACTTTGGGAAATGATACATTTAACATAAGTGCAAACGTAACGCATTTAGCAGAAGAAGACCAAATTAAGAAAACACTTAAAGATGTGACCAGCGTTTTAACTGTATCCATTCTTTCTGTAATTATGATGGCATTGGGTTGTACCATTGAACTAGATGCTCTCATCAAACAAATTAAAAGGCCTCTGGCTCCGATATTAGGCATGGTGCTTCAATTTGTCGTTTTACCACTTTTAGTGTTTGCTTTAGTCCATGCCTTTCAGCTTAATGATTACGATGCCCTTGGAATGCTTCTGATCGGGACGTGTCCAGGAGGTAGCTTCTCGAATTTAGTGACTTTTTGGTGTGGTGGCGATGTAGTATTAAGGTATGTGGAAAAAGGATACTAACGATAACTTTTTTACCATCTTCAAATAAACAAAATGATAAAATATTCTAAAAAGTTAAAAATTTAAATATTGCACAAGTTCACGGCTTGTGTTGGCATATTTGGCATTTTTCAGTCTTTTTATATCTACTCATTGCTATGTTTAAATATGACCAAACGTTGCACATGTAAAAAAAATTTCAAAAGTAAGAAAAAGCATTTATGGTGTTGCTTAATACAAAATGCTTGCATATCGACAAAACCCGTTTTTTTATTCTACCCTAAAGTCTCGTTTTACTAACAAACATTGGCCCAGATAGTTAGCTTTTCTATTCCTGTAATTTACTTATATCTCTTATTTTGTAGTGTTTGTATGACATCTTTAGCAACAACGATTGCTGTAGGAATGATGCCACTCAACCTATATATCTACACTCGGTCATTTTCGAACTCCTCTATTAAGATACCCTATACCAACATCATCATCGCTCTTTCCCTTATCTTGATACCAGTTTCAATCGGGATGGTTATTCATAGGAAATTACCAAAGGTTGCACACATTATAACAATGGTAAGTAATATGTAGGGGTTTAAAGGTGTTCTAACAAATACGATTAATCAGTAATATAGTGTCGGGAAAATTTAATCTCAATCATGATATATAACCTTGTATAGGTACACAGTAAAATGTAACAAAGGCTATTTGCAATAAATAATCTATCCGAACTGCATTCATTTATTTTATTTCTTAAAAATGGAAAATAGAGACTGGCCCTATACGGACTTATGAAAACCACTGTATGTATCTGTTCTCTGCACGTTGACATCGTTGCAAGTTTTCATTGACAAGCGTGGTAAAAGCGAAACCAGAATCTGTAAGAACATTTAAAATTGCTATAAATTTTGATTATAAACCTTAAACACCCGTGAATAGCGTTTTTAATGCAGCTTTTCTCAAATCTAAAAAAAAGTTTGATAATATTAAATCCCGGATCTAAGGTTAAAATTTAATTTAATGCATGTAGATTTCCAGCAGTCACTTCTCATCATTTAAATCATAAAAATCATTATCAAACTGATTTTTTTTTATCTTGAGATTTGGGTGATGTTTTCATCACTAAATTCATATAGATCTTCCTTTGGAAAATTCATATTTTCGATTATCAAACGAAAGCCTCTTTTTATGTTTTTTAACTTACGTTTCAAAGTTATTGTAACTTTAAAATTCGTATTATAACAACCAGTTTTAATATGAGGTAGTCCTTGCATTCAATGGTTTTGGTTAACGTTTTTACGCAAATGGAGGGAGGGCACTTGCAAACAATTTTAGTTATCCTCTGTCGATAGCCCTTTAAGATTGACTCTGTACAAAATTGGAAAAAAATAACAAATACACCATATTTAAGAAAACACGTCAAAAACAAGATCAGGTTTAAGACAAACTTTCTTTGATATATTTGTGTGTTTTCTCTTGTTTGAACTATATATAATTAACAATATGCATGCTATATTCAGATATTATTCCTGTATTCCATAAAACACTATGTAACTGATCAATCATGAAAGATCATCAGCAGGATGACATGATAGAAATAGTTTCCCTTTTCAAGACAGCAAAAATGTACCCTATTTAAGTAGTCCTGATGACAAAATCATCAACGATTCATGTTGCACAGTCATTCCATCTGATTAAGAGCAAGCAACCCCTTTTTTATGGATTTACGCTTTTCAGTTACCTGTAACTAGGGCACATACTAAGTACATAAACACTTTAAAATATACTATATTCAAATTTATTTTTGACTACCCTTGGTACTTATCAACTCAGTAAACCTAGTGTGTTTAAAAACCTTATTAAAATCTAGATACTATCAATAACAAACATTTATAGTATATATTGTGAGGCGTGACGTATATCAATTTTAATTCACTTGCGTTTTTCTTGAGTGACATTAAAATACGATATACTTTTAAATATAAAGATAGAAGCATCCGAATATCAAAAGTATGAAAGGACAGAAACAAACTTGCAAACACAAACAAGAAAAGGACAAAAACCACAGACAACATAAAATGCAGAAACACAAAAACAACTGAACATCACCCATTAACACGAACTCAAGTCGTAACAAGAGTGAACTCAGGTTCTCCGGAAGAGAAGATAATTGGGGTTAATTTGACAAGCTAAGTTAATCTCCTAAATAATTGAAAACTAATGAAATCAATGATCGATGATTGATGTATTTCATACTTATCTATCTTACCTTAAATTCCTGGAAAACTTCACTACGATAAAATCACTTCTCACGCGGAGAATTGAAATCCTGTATTAAATTCAAGATTATGAGAAAAGAGGTCTCATACGTTCCTTTGAAAAGCTTTTCATTCAATGTCCGCCAATGAGAGAAAAAATCAAAATTGTGTCAACCAAATAATTAGAGTTATTTTATAAGTATTCGGGTGTTTTATTGTACTAAGATGATAACCTCATTGTGAAGTGATATGTGTTTCTACAATATACTATGAATACAATAGAAGCTCCTTAAAACCCAGTTCAACCAACCATTTCTGTAAAAATTTCTGTTCAAAATCAGGGAAAGCAAGATATATCATCTTATGTATAACTGGGTTCCTTTTTAAAACAGTCATATGTACTGAAGGCAGGGGATCATTTCTTGTTTAATTAAGTATTTTGTACATGTAAGGATATTTTTTTCTGTGTACTGATTTCTTACATACTTTCAAGTTATTAAGGGGGAACAGAACACCTTAGGGAAATACCTCTTTAATATCAGGTGGATGTTTTAGTCAGGCACAATTATTGAAAGAAATCAAGCTTCTCAATGATCAAAATTGAAATGTTCAAACTCCACAATGAAAATTTCCCCAAGAATATGGTTTGATTTCTTAAGATTTGATAATTTAATTTATATGACAAACATACATATTTTAGTACATTTTCAAGAATAATTAAACGATACAATTTTGTTTTTGGCAAAGTGTTGTGTACCCACTTAATGACAAAAAAATTGATTTGATTTGATTTGATTAATAACTTTATAAAAATATTTGTTGTTGTAGGTGGGCGGCGCTCTAGGATTTATATTTATTCTACTCGTAACGGGCATTAACCTATATTTGTATCCTCAAATGTTTGATGCAAGCTGGACGTTGTGGTTCGTCGCATGTTTACTTCCTGCAGTTGGCCTGGTTGTTGGTTATATCGGCGCCACGATAGCAAAACTTTCTCACAAGCAATGTCGAACAGTTGCCATTGAAATATCTTCTCAAAATGCTGGAATTTGCTTTACAATTACGTTCATATCTTTCGACGTACAAGTGGCATCGAAAATAGTTATATTTCCAATTATTTTTACTGTGTTTAGTTTAGTTATATTTTTAATCTTTACTGCTTTTGTTAGAATAGGAATTTTCATGATGCGAAAGAAGAAAAGAGAGCTGGAAGCAGTCAAGTTTTCTTCAGTGCAATTAGACGAAGTTGACCTTTGAACGTTATAATGTTGGTAGCAAATCACGATGAATAAAAAATAAAAAAATAACATTTCGTTGTCCTTAAAATCTGGTTAGTTTTTTTTTAATTCAAGTTGGCATTCTAATATTGATATGTATAAACTTTTGTATAATTATGTTGTGAAAGACAGGGGTTTAATATCTGGTAAAGGTTTTATTTTTTTTTTGCTGCCTAAATATCATTCTCCAGGTCTAGAGATCCTCGTGATAGTCAAAGAAATATTAAAACATCTTTTTTTTTTAACAAATATTTTCATTATTCCTGTCAAACAATGTAATATGATGGTGTCGTTCCCATGCAACGGTATCCTTTTTGCCATTCTTAAACGATGTTCTGCACACTGATTCAGGCGATCGGCTTTTTAGTGATATACATCTTCTTTTATCAAATATTAATAAAGTTACAAATAGAAAACAATAAGATGTGGAATAAGTGTACGCGACACAGCCCACAAAGTTGTGATATCAATAAGTATTAAATTCTTTATATTGGTTTTAACGCCGAAGAATGGGGTTAAACACTAATGTTTTCACTAATTAATTTTGTTTATAAGAACTAGTCATGAAATACAATTTCCAACGTTCCTTTGATACTTTTTGTCATTTATTTTTAGGTTGTGTTAAATGATCTATTGCTTTTATGGCATAAATTAAACAGAATATGCAACACAATTAATGGCACGCGATAATAACAAAAACCTGATAAACCACATTTATCGACCGTAAACTATAGTTTGCTGTTGATAAACTGGGTTTATCGCACGCTAACTATAGTTTACGTTCGTGAAATCAAGTTTATCAGCGATAACGTTAGTTTGCGCAGTGCAAATGCTATTTTATCAACGCAAAACAGCATTTATCGACCGTAAACTATAGTTTGCGGTTGATAAACTCAGTTTATCGCCGATAAACTCAGTTTATCACCGATAAATTCGGTTTATCACCGAGAAACCCTAATTAGCATTTGAAAACCCCATTATCGACCGCTAATGATAAATTTCAAACAACTGAAATTATCATTAGCATCAGCAAACTATAATTAGCGAGTGATAAACCCAGTTTATCGACCGCTAACTACAGTTTACGGTCGATAAACTCAGTTTATGGGGTTTTGTGACTGTTGCATGTCATGCAGTTCAGCACCCAGGAACCCTAATTAGCATTGAAAATTTCCAAAGTCGACAGCTAATGTTTATTAAACAAACTTGGTTTATCAGGGTTTTATAACCTACAATGCAAAGTTGTTTTTGACTGACTCGAGCGTCAGCCCATCCCACCCTTCTGTAATCATATTTTATGGACGCAAATCCTCTGAAACTACTTAGCAGAAATAAATGAAACTTGGTATGCAAGAAGTACACTTCGTAAAGTTGTGGATATAATTAGGAATTTTTTTTCTGTATTTTTTTTTATAAAAGGTGCGACCCTTTTGACTAAGAAAATCTTGAATTCTGCATTTCATATTTCTAAGTTTAACGGAATCTTGTTATGGCATTCATATACATGCAAATTATCTTTACAATGCTTGTTGTACCTCAATAGGTACTCCTCAGGGATAATATTAATTGAACTCGTAGGGTATGAAAGCACGCTTACTTTGTTTCTGTTATTGATACTTTTTAAACCACATGACATATTCATAGCATGAAATAGCAACCGCATAATAAACTATTTTATAGAACGTAAACCATAGTTCACTCGGTTACTTTAGTTTGCGCGGCGCAAATGCTACTTTATCAACGCAAAACAGCATTTATCGACCGTAAACTATAGTTTGCGGTTGATAAACTGAGTTTATCGTCAGTTTATCATCGATAAACTCAGTTTATCGCTGATAAACTCAGTTTATCACCGATAAATTCGGTTTATCACCGAGAAACCCTAATTAGCATTTGAAACCCCCATTATCGACCGCTAATGATAAATTTCAAACAAATGAAATTATCATTAGCGTCAGCGAACTATAGTTAGCGAGTGATAAACCCAGTTTATCAACCGCTAACTATAGTTTACGGTCGATAAACTCAGTTTATGGGGTTTTTGTGACTGTCGCGTGCCATATTATGGCAAATATGATGACAATTATTTCGTTCAAGACAAAAAAAGTCGTAGACAAAATTAAACAAAAATATTTTACATACTGATTTGCTATGGATAAATTATGTGATTCCTACAGATGCGTCCAAACCTAACCTGTTTGCCAACCAAATTTGAAAAGTTGACCAGACGTCTGGCCAAGGTCTGCTTTTTATACCCCGCCACACAAAGTGGCAGGGTATTATGCTATACCCTCAGTTTTTTTTCGGTGTCTTTCCGTCCGTTCGTCTGTCCGTCCGCCCGTCAGTCCGTTCGTCCCCCAAAGGTTTCCGACCAATAATTTAAAAACATGTCAAAGGATTTGAATGATAATTAGCACAGCTGTTGAGTACAATAAAAAAACAGGTCAAGTTGGATTTCCAGCATTATAAAAAAACAGTTTTTGAGATAGCCCACTTTAAAAAATCAATTTTCATTAATTTTGAGTTTCCGAACAATAACTTGACAACACATCAAGGGATTCAGATGATATTTTGCACAGCTATTTAGTACAATAAAATACAGTTCAAGTTTGATTTCCAGCATAATCCAAAAAAAAGTTTTGAGATTGGCCTATTTGAAAAATCAAATTTCATAAAATTTTGAGTTTCCGACTGTTAACTTGTAAACGCGTCATGAAATTTGAATGATATTTTGCACAGCTATTTCGTACAATTAAATACTGGTCAAGATCAATTTCCAGCATCATCTGGAAAAAGTTTTTGAGATTGGCTGTTCTGAAAAATCAAATTTTATGAACTATTTGTAACGGGGTCAAATAAGATGACTCGCCAAGGTTCGATAATTTATTCCAATAAAGATGTAATGGGTATAAAAAAACCTCTACAATATGAATACAACAAATAAATAATAGTTCACACAAGACATTCACAAACACAATAAAATACAAATACGGGAAAGGGTAATAATCGCAAATGAAACGATTTACAATTGTCTCATGATCATTTAAAATCAATAATCAATTAAGATCGAAAGAAAACTCTTAATCAGTATTCGCACATCAATCAATATGAATAATGTGATATAATAATAAGATTCTATTGAAATGCATACCAAATGTGTCATGGACAATTACAACACAGAAAACATGTAAACATAGACAATAACCTAAAAATAGACAATACAATACATAAAAGACAATACACATTCAGTGCTTACCTTGTATGTGGTACAAAAGGGCTAATCGTCTGAATAGGTCCTCGAGTAGTTAAATCACCATCAATAAAATCTAGAACAAAATATAATTTCATAAATATACGCTACTATAAATAGTTGGATTGACACATAAATACAAGGTCCACTCGATATGAAAAAATAAGTAAAAGCACTGATGCCAAATCTACTATCATAATATAGAATGGATATGGTTAGCTGCAAAGTTAGAAAGGGTGTCCGTGTGCCAACAGTGATGAAAATCCTCGACTGATCAAATCAGTAAGAGTCCGGATTTTCTGCTTCCACTCCGGATCAGGTGATACAGGTACAGATGACTTGGTGACAAAATCACCAGATGCCAACCATCTTGGCGTAGTACGCACTCTAGATGATCTGCGTTGCTTTGCTGGAGGTCTGATATGATCTGGAATGGGATTATCCGCCTCGTCAACAGGGTCTATATCCTGCTGTGCACTTCTGTCATAGTCGGAAGCACTTCCTGAATAACATCTAACATCTTTACTTAAATAGATTTATGTTTGTCATCTCATGTACATATTTATTCCCGTGCATACCAAAATAACCTTTACGCTCACATTTTCATAACCTACGGATATAGTGGCTGAAATATTAAAGACTAGAAATATTAGTATAACTAACCTGTGATATGAAATAAATTAATCCAGTGAAAGGAATATCAATCTCATGCAAAGTTGTAGAAATGAATAATGTATATTAAGTTGAAATAATTAGATTAAAATCTCATGTAAACATCTATACTCCATTATCTAAGAGATCAATTTGAAAAGTGCGGTGCCCGAAAACGAATAACCAATCAGAAAACTAGAATAGAATCATGTGATCGAAATACCCAATAAATAGATAGAAATACAGAGCAGCTCAGAGTAAACCTCACAAAGAAATACGAATAAGAAATAGATAGCGTAGAAATGGTGAACTGTACACATATAAAAGAAATACTAACTAAATCTATAATAAAACATAATAATAACGTGAACAAAAGAAGCAGAGGTACCAATGGGGTATCCGAATATCAAAAGTCCGAAAGGGCAGAGACAAAACCAGTAAACACCAACAAGAACGGGACAAAAACAGACAACATGTAAAACATGGAAACACAAAACAACTGAACATCAATCAACAACGCGAACTCCAGTCGAAACAAGAGTGAACTCAGGTGCTCCGGAAGAGTAAGCAGTTCCTGCTTGCTATAGCACACCCGTCGCGTTGCCAATAGTCCATTCAGCGTGTCAAATCCGGTAAAGGAAGACAAAACAACACCCTATGACAAACCAACATCTGCACTCATCTGAGAGATCGAAATCCCATATTTGTCTACAAGTGCATGATGTCTTCCGTAAAATTTCTTGAGTGAAGACAGCAACCGAGGAGCAACATAACCCTGTGTGAGCAATTTTTGCGTCAGACGTGTCGCTCTGCTAAGGAATTCGATGTAAGTCCCGCACGCTCTGGAGTAACGAATCAATTGAGATACGTAAACTCCATAAGCTGGAGCGGACGGAATGTTGCTACACAAGAAGGGGAAGTTGACGATTGGAAAGGTCTTTTTGTATTTTCTTCCGTTACATTTCGGGAGCAGAGCATCCGAGTTCATCCTCGTTTTGAGTTCGCATTGATTCACACTTTTGTTGATTTATGTTTGGTTTTGTATACACCCTGCTTAAATTAAGTAAAAAATATATGTCGCTAAAAAAAACCAACGTTGTGGGTCAAATTAGTAAATGATCATTTTATACTACATAATAATTTTGCAGCTTTAATTGGAAACGCATTAAGAGATTTTCCTATAATTACACCCTTATATCTCGAATCTAAAATTTAAACGACAAATGTAAATTATTTCACTATCATGTCAATTTAAACCATTACAGTATAAGAATTTGAGTGGTAAATGTGTAATAGTAATTTTTGAAATTTGATTTTAGTCAATATTTCACTTTATCTCTGGGAATATATATTTACTTAGGGACTGTCTGTATTTAATGAAAGTTAAAATGTGTATATTTTGTAAACATGTCTTCATTATTGTAACATACATATAATCACGCTTCATACAAAAACAATCAAATTTTTATAGAAAATTTAAATTGCTCATGTCATTATTTTAAAAAAATGCTTTAGTGTTAAGAATAAATTAAACCTAGGTTTTCCACTATTAGCTACTAGATTAAATTGATTCCCTATATTAAAATTATTTCATCAAATAACATATTAGGAAACTTCACTTTTTTGCAAAAATATATAAACGTCAATATTTACAAATTTGTATGTTACAGCAAAAAAAAAATGGGGTAACTAAAAACCAATAAATACCTTTAATTTTGAAGATGATCTACCTATCCCGAGTTCATTAATTATTTATTCTGAATCTTGTACAGATTTTAAAACATATTTACTTTGCTCAAATGTTCAATTGAGGGTATATATGGTGCATTTTCGGGTTCTGTAATGAGATGAATATAGATCCGTGTCGCCCCCTGGATTTGACACTCAAGATGCTGGGTGGAAGTGAATGTTACTAAATCTTTTTTATTTATAAGCGATAATGTGACAAATTAGCTTTATAAAAAAGAAAATTTATCATAGAAAATATTAGGACCATATGAACTTCAGGAAGGTCACAAAAAACTAAAATATCATATTCGTAAGGGAGACACGTCCCAAATTTTGACTTTAAAGATGATGCTGGATGCTTGGTGGTAATCAAAAGGCCAAGTGAGTTTTTGCTGCGAACAGAATAAGAATAAGAATGAGAATAAGTTATTAACCAAATCAAGGGCCCCATAAGAGGCATACAAAACATAAAGTACAAATAAAGATGATTGTATAAAATATCGTTAAAATAAGGTTTTTTTATACATACGAATTTTGGGTTCCCATTTACACCCAAGGAGATGAAACTTTACATAAAAGTGTTTGTATTTTATCTAAATCTTTTCAGGAAAATGTAGAAATAAGGTTCCTGTCATTATTTCAAAATCCCTGTTTTATTTATCGATGGTATTTCAATTTACATTACATCATAAAGTTTTCTTAAGCTTAGCTGAAGCATTATTATTACATAATATAAGTTACAATTCAACATAAAAGTGAAGTCAATGGACTTGTATTCTAATCACGATGTTAATTATGTTCCCCAAACGAAGTTCGGGATCATATTGTTTTTACTCCGTTTCTTCTTCTTCTTCTTCTTCTTTTTCTTCTTCTTCTTCTTCTTCTATCTCCGTACTCTGCCAAATGCTTGTCCGGGTATAGCCGAAGAGATGTGAAGACTGAGCTTTATAAAATTTTCAGAGGTGAAACATAAAACATATCAGAGGTGAAAACAACGTTTTCGAAATTTTCAAAATGGCTGTCGTTTCCGAGAAAACCGCGAACGTTCATTATAACGGACAAAAATATCCAAAAAAAATTGAAGCGATATTTACGGTTTTTCCGCAAAATGCGAAAATGTGAAATTTTAAAATCCAAGATGGCTGCAAAATCTAAAAGTGCTTGGATTTTGGTAAAAATTAATATTCTGGTAGATTTTGTTGTTGCGAGTAAAACTCCACATCAGAGGTGTCCATAAGGACTTCGAAATATTTAAAATTGCCGTTTTTTTTAGTAAATAACAAAAGTTCATTATATAGGACATTGTATATCTCAGTAACCCAAGACTTGAGTACCTTGAAACTTTCTGGTATTATAGATAAGTGCTAAAAAATATTTAAAAAGTTCTTAAGAGATATTTACAGTTTTTTCGTACATTGCAAAAACGTGAAATTTCTATATCCAAGATGGCCGCCAAAATTTATCATATTTCATAAAACTGAAAAAGGCAGTATTTATACTGCTTTAAAGTACATCTTGTTCGTTTGGGGAACATCTGTGTCTGCTACCGTCACAATCAGTCCTCATTAACATGAAAATTAAATCTAAAACCGTTGGGTTGGTAATAGATAACTTCGTTTATCTCTTTTCAGGTTTATCATCGTTTACTCTTTGCCAAAGTTTTGACCACGTGTTCATTCTTTATAATCTTAGTTAGAGGTTACTAAACTAAAGTGGTTCGGAGGTGTACAACTGGGCATTCTTTTTCGGACATCTGGAAAATTTCAGTCTGCACTTCATGAAAATGAATTTAAGAAACACAAGAGATGCAAAATTATGTTTTTTTTTATTTTAAAAACGATATAAACAAAACATATAAATCAAAAAAGAAATTTAGAAATGTTTTTCCAGGGGAGATAATTTGCGGGAAAGTGTATGTCAAATCATTATATAGAATACATGTGTATATAGGAAAATAAGTTTTTTTTAATATCTGGTAAAAAAGATTCGTGATCCTATGTTTTTCAAAAGATAGTAAATACTTAGATTGCTTGGCATTTGTGAAATAAAGGTAAAATATGATGGGTTTGTAGCTCTCAAAAATGCTAAATAATTCTTTTTCCCTTTACGATCTACTGAAAAAGAAAACGTTAGGTTACCAGCTTTGCAAGGTCATGAATCTGTAGAAAGGTTTGTGTCCCCTATTCTTTTTTCAAACGTTCATTATTAAAGTTCAAATGTGCAAAGTTTTTGAAAAGCTAATGAAATTTATTTATAGCTTCGAACCACCTTGACAGATAAAATGAAGCTTGAGTGATTTGGTGAGGGTGGATAAGTATGCAACCTTTGGTGAAATTTAGAATAGTTTTACACACAACAGAAATTGTTAAATAATTTAAGTTATTTCACTTACTTTCCTAAATATTATTCCCATTGCATGAAAATGAGTGTTTTTAACAAAATTTATCAACTTGGTTTTTTTAACAAATCAGAATGCTTTTGCTTCGAAATAAAGTAGGTACGTAAACACTCTGCAAACTTTTAATTTAGAGTCTTTAGGTAGGCATCAATAAGGCCTTTATAACAACATAGTTTTGCACAGGATAGTTCTATTTAAAACCACTGAACTAAATAGACCATATTGCTGAGATTTTGTGTTATAAATTTGGCAAAGCAATTATCTGACAAATATTGGAAAATTCATTTTAATTAGCCAATCAGAATTGATATTAGAAATACAATTATATAAAATACCTTAAAATAGATATAATTATATCGAACTTAACAATCTTATTGAAAAATGAGATGAAACACTTCTTGTTAAGTTTGTGAAATGATAAATCCAATTTAGGATATTCAAAAGGAGGTTCATCAAAAATAGCTCCCTTTTTTAAGCTCAAACTAGCATGTATTCACCAATTTTGATACTCTCTCTTTTTGTTTGTGCATTTGGAAGAAAAATAGTTTCACGAGGAATAAAAATATATGACGGGAGAACACAATACATCGATGCAGTAGATATAATACAACAGCAGAATGTTTGGAATTGTTTGCTTAAATGTCAAGGAAATGTACGCTGTTTGACATTTTTCCACAATAAAGACACATCAACTTGCATCTTGCATTCCAAAACCTTTGAATATGTTTTACCTAATATTGTAGAAAATGGATGGAAAATGTATGTTTTCGAAGATGGTATGTTTTATTGTATGAAATTTAACGAACTTTTTATTTGTCTTATATCTTATAATGCATGTTGCACGTAAGAAAAGCTCAAAAAGGATTTTCACATGAAATACTGGTTTTAATTTAATTACCATTGTATTTTGTAAATAATTTCCTAGATTACTTTTTTACACTTAAGAAATTTGTCTAGGATGTTTTCTCTACAATATGTTTTCTCTGATAATAATTCAAAAACTTAAAAAACATATTTTAAACACTGACAAAATGTTTTGGAAGACATCATGCAATCATAGACAAATATTTGGGGGTTCTATTTCTAAAATGAGTGCAGATGCTGGTTTGTCATAGGATTTTATTGTGTTTTCCTTAGTCTTGACAAGCAGGAACTGTCTACTCTTCCGGAACACCAGATTTCTCTCTCGTTACCACTTGAGTTATCGTTGTTATTTGCTATTTAGTTGGGGTTTTTTTTCGTTTTGTGTTGTCTGTCACTTTGTGCTGTACTCGTTTGTGTTTACAGATTTGTCTTTGTCCTTTCAGACATTTGATATTCCACGTTGCCTTCTATGAGTATATAGCATTGACTTCTATGAAAAATGCTGTTACATTTTTTACATATAAGTTCAGCTTAATTGTTAAAGCAAAATATTTTAAATGTATAATTAATTATTTTCATACAATTTTTTGCAAGAGAAGGAACGCCTTTAAAATCGAGGTCACAGCTAGTCTTTATGCTGAGGTACGATACTGTATCTCTAATAGCTTAAAATATATGTACAAAAATTGGTGATTGTTTGATAAATTCAAAGATTTAGCATAATGTAGTAATCACTGATTTAAAACTATTTCTGTATCACTTCATATTTGTCTTTATTTTACTGCAAATCACGAATTTGAAATATTTACGTGTCTTGGTGGAAAAAGGAAGCGTATACCTATATGCCAAATTTAAAAAGTTTCTTACATCTCAGATGTCTATGTTTAAAACGAAACACGTCCATTTTTCCTACAACTATGCAGGGACAATAATAAGATTGATAAAAACACTTTTCCCATGTTTCATATGGTCATGCTCTTAAAAAATTTAAAGATTAATTGTCTTTGGATGATAACTTTAGACATTCCGTTACAAGATGGGCTACTCATTGCAGTTTTTACTTAATCATTTGATTTTGTTCTCTGTTGGTTGTTCGTGTTATGGTATGTAACTTTGCAGTGTATCGGCCTTCCCAGACTTCTTTTGAATTGAAAAGATCATCGGACGGCTATATACGTAAGATCATCGATAGGGTAAATAGTAAATTTTCAGATTTTTTTATCCGATACCGCTTTCTCCGTAACCGACTATTAGACCAAGGTTACAAGAAAATACGTCTCATACGATCTCTAAAAAAATTATTTCTTCGTTATCAGTCACTGGTAGAAAAATTCAATATCATGTTAGACGAAATGGTTAGTTCTTGCTTTGATTGCTGTTTGGCTGGTTGATGTACTGAGATGATCACCTTAGCATCCCTGATATGTCATCACAAACCTGTTGTGTTTTGTGTAACTACCGGACCCAAAGATCGCAATGGAACAGGGAGGTTTGGTGCGCCTTAAAACCTGGTTAACCAATCATTTCTGTTGAAATGCCTCTGTAACCGTCCGTTCTTCCTTACGGCGTCCAAACGCAGATTTCGCCGTTTTCCAAAGTTAAAAGGTTCCTGTGGAAAATCCGGACGCAGGGGATACAAGTTTAACGCTAGACATTGTAGAGGAGTAGATGATAAAAAATATTTGTGGCACAAAAAAGTATTTTAGCGTACATGATTTCGTAATTTTTAACCTTTATTTCTTAAAAATAAGCAAAATTTCGTTTTCCAGTCGGCTGTAAGTGATTGAAATCCCCCATTTGTATAAAAATGCTTAAACATATCACAAGTTGGATTTGCTTAGGTTATTCCTGATATATAAGAGGTCAAATGTAGAACTTTTCATTATTATTGACAAATAGTTTCTTTGGTAGGAAACGCATATATAAAGACATGGTAGAATCGAAGAAGTTATATGATGTTCTATATAACTGATCAATATGAAATAACGCCTTGACAAAAGAGATAAAAGAGCATGTTTTATAAATCTTATGACAAAATTTAAAATAAGTGAAAACTGTTTAAGGCTATAAATAATTCTAATTGTCTTACACTTGGTCTCAATCAGAAAAAATATCCCCCGATTTTTTAAGGCTGTGTTTTACGTAACGCCATTAGTTTTACTTTGCAGTTAATGAAAATATTCAAAATTTCTATAATATAATTACGCTGTCGTTCCTTTCAAAAATTCAGTTTAAATGTTGATGCTGTGTGCAATATCACAGAAATTATGGACAAAATATGTGTTAAAATCGGGGAAAATCGGGTGTGTTTTACGTAACACCGTCTTCCGAGCGTCATTACTTTGAATAACGTCAAAGTCAAGTTTTAATTGCAAAATGCATGCAATTTGTTTCTTTGATATCTTTAATACGGATAAAGTGGTGTTGATAATTTTTATAGATTATTTCCTCAAATGATTTTTATTCGAAAGACACAACCAAAATATACAAAAGAATAATTTCATTTTTTAAGTAATTTGCCATTTTTCGTGTCCCTCTTAGCGTAGAACGGGCGCTACCAAGTTAGGACCATTGCAGTCTTCAATTTTTCCGGTATTCTTCCTTGTTTTGTCTCGTCTTATGGACATTTGAGATTGATTCTTCAAATTCGGTAATTTTGTTATTAAATTATTAAACCAAGGACCAGATCAAACTTGGTTCATAGTCAGACTGGCATTAAACAATGTTCAAATTCCTGGTTTGTGTGCAAGTTGCAACTTCGTTCCGTGTTAAAGGATTGCCTTGAATGCATCTTTTCCACTGATTCCTCTTGCACAATTACATCGCAATGTCTTAATCTCGAGTTTGACCATTTGAACCGGAAATTTATTTCAATAGAAAAAAACGACGAAAGAGACATTTTTAAAAATTTTTAAATCATATTTTGTACATACATGTGGATCATGATTTTTTACGACATATATCTGTTGTGACAGGCTTGATAATCAAAGTTACAAGAAAAACGTTTTTCATGGTCTATTGAAGTTTCTTATCATATTTTTTTTTCAAAAACGAGAATCATTATTTATTAAGTAATTTGGCATAAAAATAAGCATTTAACATATCTGTGAACTCCTAGGCTTTGAAAACAATATTTTCAATTTCTTCTCTCCATTTACCTAAATAGAAATAGAAATGTTCAGTTTATCTTATGTTTTTTATGTTTTGTGGTTCCCTGTGCCATTCTTCTTCGTGTTTATCGGTTTTCCGGTTGCCCTTTCTGACTTTTGACTTTAAAACGCCTCAATGGTGTCTTTTTGCTTCTTTCATGCATTTGAAAGATAAATGGCTGATGAACTTGACTTGTGTGTATATTTTAGACTAGCCATTATACCACTTATGTTCAAATTGAAAGAACATTTATTATTGCAAAAAAATCAAATATATGCCACCATAGCAATTAAGGTTAATGATGACACATATTATGTGACAAAACAAAACAGCTAAAAATGCAAGAAAAAAACATATGCAGAAATACCTATTGAGGTACAACAAGCATTGTAAAGATAATTTGCATGTATATGAATGTCATAACAAGATTCCGTTAAACTTAGAAATATGAAATGCAGAATCCAAGATTTTCTTAGTCAAAAGGGTCACACCTCTTATAAAAAATTACAAAAAAATATTCCTGGTAATATGCACAATTTTATGTAGTGTACTTCTTGCACACCAAGTTTCATTTATTTCTGCTAAATAGTTTCAGATGATTTTCGTCCACAAAATATGATTACAGACGAGTGGGATGGGCTGACACTCGAGTCAGTCAAAAACAACTTTGCATTGTAGGTTATAAAACCCTGTTAAACCAAGTTTGTTTAATTAACTTCAGCTGTCGACTATGGAAATATTCAATGCTAATTAGGGTTTCTGGGTGCTGAACTGTATCAAAACCCAATAAACTGAGTTTATCGACCGTAGACTGTAGTAAGCGGTCGATAAACTAGGTTTATCACTCGCTAACTATAATTTGCTCATGCTAATGATAATTTCAGTTGTTTTAAATTTATCATTAGCGGTCGATAATGGGGTTTTCAAATGCTAACTACAGTTCTTCGGTGATTAACCAAATTTATCGGTGATAAACTGATTTTATCGGCGATAAACTGAGTTTATCAACCGCAAACTATAGTTTACGGTCGATAAATGCTGTTTTGCTTTGATAAAGTAGCATTTGCAACGCGCAAACCAAAGTTACCGCTGATAAACTTGGTTTCACGAACGCAAACTATAGTTAGCGTGCGAGAAACCCAGTTTATCAACAGCAAACTATAGTCTACGGTCGATAAAATGTGGTTTATCAGGTTTTTGTTATTATCGCGTGCCATAAATATCACAAATACCTCAAAACCTTATTTAAATAATTTCATTTATTAAAACTAAATAAAAAACATTAATTTTAACACAAAAACATCAACCATTCCTTCATAAATATAATTTTCTAATAAAACAAGAAAGATAATTAAATTGAAAAAATGACCCAAAATTACAAAGATTTGTATTGAAGACAGAAAAATAAGCTGTTGACCCCAAATTTTTATTGTTTTATTTCAAAATATATCGTATTTTATTGAAATTTATCTGATAAAAATATAATTTTAATCCATGGATTTTATCATCTACAAGATTTAATGATTTGGCCCTTGCTATATGTTATGTAAATTTTGCGAAATCAAGCCTGGAAAAGGGGGTCCAATATTTTTACACAAGATAAAGTACATAACTAATACTAATATACACCTCGCCAAAAGTTAAGCAACACCAACTTTTTTAAACAATAATCATTTTATGCCTCGAAATATTCGCATAATACAAAATGATGTACAATCAAACAGTAATCACTTCAATGTATAGACTCTAATTGTGTAATGGACTAAACATGTTTTATCCGAAATGTTTGCAAGTCATGAAAATCCAACTTTTTGAAAATGGTATAAAAACTAAGATAAAATAGCGTTTTAAAAGTTTAACTTTCAATATCAATTGTAGACTTACAAAAATTTATCAATGCATATAATGTATGCAAACATAACAAATTATCGCCATACAAACAAAAAATACTGGTTGCAAGCTCAAGTTGCATCCACTGTGTTCAACAAAGGGACTTAATTATTAACATTTTTATCGTTACAATCGAGCAAAAACATATGGTTTTACTCAATTAAACTCTAGATTTACGCAACCCGAAAGGTGTTACTGAAACATCACTTTTGGGGTGCTTGATGTGTTTGCCAATATTGAATATTCTACAAAAGCCGAAAATTGTACGATGATTGATTAGAATCAGAAAATGTTGTTAATGTGTGGAAGAAAATATAGGCCAAGTTTCAGGATATTGTTTATAGAAATAAAGACGCGGCACTAACGTGAGTACAGGAGTTGCTTAACTTATGGCAAGGTGTATATATAAAAAAATGGCCATTTTAAATTCGGCATTATTTTTCGGGTCATGTGTCCTCACTAACCTTAACATAAATGGATGTCCTACTTTATAATGTTTCTTTGTGTTGCTTGGTGAGAACCTTACTTTTATTACACTAGGCTTTTTTTATTGTGCCTCAATCATTACCTAAATAACTCTCAATAATTCTTTGATGGCACTTTAATTTCCGGTACATTTCAAGGTTTTTCTTACTAAACCTGCATCATAATTACTTACTAACGATTGAACATGAAAATGCAATCCATATCTTTTAGATTTCCATAGGAATGCTTACGTTTTCTCGCTATTACCTTGCTACGGCTTAATGTATGTCAATTTCCTGTTTCTTTTTCGAACATAGAATCTTAATAAGGCAGTGTTAGTGATGTAATTTCAAAGATTTAAAAGTACATGCACCTTTTGTCGAATTTCAAGGCCAGGGTATGAAGCAAGGATGTGTTAATGGGGCATTCGAAGGTCATAAATCAGGAAAGGCACAGTCGTATTAATAGGACATTTAAATTCTTTAACCAGGAAAGACGAAGATGGAAATACCTGTTACAAAAGAAGCAACATAAAAAAATTATATGAGACAATTTAGATTGTGAAAAAAATCAAATTTACAGCACTCATCTTTATTATAATCCAACTTGTTTTACTATTTCAAAAGACTTTATCAAATATAGCAAAAATTAATCCTTGCGAAAATATGTAGCTACATTTTTTTTATTTAAGTAAGATGCTTATCTTCAGTAAATTTTTGCACTGACTGTCAGGGTTTTTTTTTTCGTTGAAGGACGACTGAATTCAAACTGGCATTACAATATATTAAGGAATGTCAACGCAAAAATGCGAAACCGGTTAACAGTAATGAATATATTTCGGTATGATAAAGTGTGCAGTTGATTGCTACATGTTAACTATTAACATTAATCTACAATTTTTACGGTGTGTCTCCTTGTTTTGTCTTATCTTATGGAAATTTGAGATTGATTCTCAAAGTTCGGTAATTTTTGTTATTACCTTTATTTACAAAGATTTTATTTGGTTAACTTTTGTGGAATATCATTTTCAGTCAAACATTCATCAGCTTATCTCTACTTTAATACATACACCTAAAATACTTCTTTCTCTTCCCATTTGTACAGTTCTAAGTCGCTGCCATTACACTCCAAACAAGTTTCTGTACTACAGACACCTTGGTCTGTGCTACAATATTAACCCTCCGGTGATGGTAGACTATACCAACTACATGAAACCAACCTGTGCTACCTATGGAGGATCTTTGATAAAAATAAACTCACTGGATAAACAAGATTATATATCGTATGTCCTTGGTATGTATATCATTTATGCCTATCTTTACAAACGAAATTACAAGGTGCTTGTTAATAAACTTAACAGACTCCATACCCCTTTAAGACAGCATTTTCGACAAAATAACTCAATTGCTTTATACATGTAATATAGCTGTTAGATTTCTATGTATCTGACCACTTACTACCTTTTAACAGGACCGTCTTCTTACACTGAAATAACCTTTATATTGGAGATCTTGAATCATCGTCTTTATTTTTTTGTAATTCATGTAACAATATCAAAGTAGATTTCTTCAACATTTTACAATTCAATAGTGCGGTTAGCTGACAAGTCAAGAAAATCATACAATGTTCCATCACTTTAACAAATTTGTTACCCATGTTTCATTTATCATCATCATTTCATGTTCATTTTATCATCCTTTTCATGTTCATCGCCTGTAAATAATCTATATAGCGTTGCACGGGCGTAAAACACCAACTCACTCACTCACTCACTCACTCAAGAAAGTAGTTAAGAAATCAGTACCTAATTCAACTTAACTGATAATTCATTGATTTTGATTCATCTGTCTCTTTGTAGCTGGCAGAGTACATGACCGTGTTGCTATTCAAGGGGATAGCTTCAACCCTGGAGATGCTTGGCTATATGATGATGGTACACCTTTGGTTTATTCAAACTTCAGATTCGACGAACCATCTCCAGGTTCATGGTATCTCCAGATATTTCAAGGCGATCTGTGGACGGATCAAAATGACTATCGCTCTGATCTTGTTTGTATTTTTCTATGTGAAATAGAATAGACAGAAGATATGGATAACTTTATTTATATCAAGAAATACATGTACAATGTATACATGTATTTAAAAATGTATCTAAAAGACGGTTGTGAATAAAAGAAGCAAAGAGGCACAAATGGGGCATAAGAGTGTCAAAAGTCCGAAACAACGCGTCAACAACGTGAACTCAAGTCTTAAAGTGCTTCAAAAGAGTAAGCTGTTCCTGCCTGCCTGTATTTTAGCAACTGGTGGAGACCTACAACTGCTGCATTGTTGGTAAAAGATAGAACTATTTAACAACTCATTTCACTGCACATTTTTTTAATAAAAACTCAAAGCTCACTCTTGTTACGTTCATTTCTGTTCGGCTGATTTTGTAGGTTTTTTTAATTATGTTTTGTGATTCTTCGTATATACTGTTCTCGTTCATGTAATGTCGTCTTCTTTTCATACTTTAGACACTCTAATGCCCAATTGGTGCCTCTTTGCTTTTATGTAAAATTTATATAAACATAGCTTACAAATTAAATAACAAAAGTATTTACCAGGATGTCAGGTTACATTGTTAGGAAAATATGGTTGATTGAACTGGATGATATCCACCAGCTTACAATGTTGATTTTTCATATGTATTACTACGGAATATATCCGTTAAAATTTTCAAATATCTTTTGATTAAGCAGCAATGCTATGACATTTCTTATATATTTCATCATGGGAATAAATAATGCAGTCAGTGGCGATGACCTATATTGTTTATGTAAAAAAAAAAATAACAATGCATCAAGACTTAAAATTACTGTTGAACAATAATATCCTAGAGCTTAATTTAAAACATAATGTTAACTATAACATATTTACATCATAAAAACTACTGAATTGAAATCTTTAATTATAAACTAACAAAAGCACGAAGACATGACAAAGAAAGTAAAGGTAAAAAATGCCGTCCTTGATGTCGTAGGGTCTGCATCTGAACAAATGGTGTAGAATTTTGATTTTTAATACATGTATAAACATATTGTCACTTCTGTATTCTCAATATGTGATTTTCATATTTATGGTGTAGGTAAGATCTTTGGTAGTTGGACGAAACTCAATCAAAGGGAAAAAAACTCCAACAACCGACACACTAGTTTACATTTCAATTGGAGAAAGGAAAACAATTGATGAACCTATCGAAAAATTACCTTTCGTAAATACATAAACAGCGTTACAAAAAGGATCGGTTGCGATGAAGCCCTCATTTGGTCCATCTAAAGGTGAATTAAATATATCAACGCCTGTTACTGTATACCCTATTTTGTAACCGAGTGATTGTACTGTCAAAAAAGAATACTCTTTAAAGATTTTACATTAACACACAAGATGGAACATCGTCGTTAAATATGACCCATTTAAGAGCCCCCCTCATTTTAAATGAAAACTTTATCTTGATTCAAGGAACTTTCCAAGGAAGACCTTCATAGATCTTCATAAAGTTGAAATGCTGTGACAATATACTTGAAGACTGAGTTAACCATTTCAATTTAAGGTTCCTCATATATTTATAAATACTTTTGATAACAATTTTGATACAAAAATGTAAGTTTAACTTACGAAAAAATGAAAAAAAACTTTTATTTTAAGACTACTGACTACGAAGTAAAAGATAAAAGTCTTTAATTTTTAAGTACGTTTTGCACGCGGATTTAAAAAAAAAGTGTTATAGTAATACAAGTTTTCGTACAAAATTTGGACCGGGTTCCGCGTGCAAGACTCTACTTCCGAGATTTCACTTAATTTTACCACCTTTCCATAGGCATAATGTAGAAAATAATATGTGGAGTACTATTTTCTTTAAAAAATTAGATACACTTTTATACTACACACGTTCATTTTCCAAAAATACAAATATTTACCTTTCACACACGACATGTTGTGATAAAATTTACCTACTAGTTTCATTTTTGATTGCAATGATGGGCTGAAAAAAGGTTTTATTTTCAACATCAACACACCAAATTATTTTTGTTGTCATATGAAGTTTTTTTGTGTGTTTTTTTTCCCTATATGTCTAAGAGACAGAGCACTTAGAGTGTCTGGTCTAAGGTTTTCATTGAGTTATTTCCCTTATGACTAATTAATAACCAATTATTAGACAAAACAACAACAATATGGAAAGGGTCTATATAATTTCATTTTTTTTTCAAGTAATTAACGGTAACAAACTCTAAATATTTTATATAATGAAAAATGATAAAACGACAAATTACAACATACAATATCACTTATTATTCAGTAATTATGACATTCAAATAAAGTATTGTTACAGTTTTTAAACTCGTTAATAATATTTTAAGCATCATGTTCTTTATACCCCACACGATAGGTAGAGGCTAAATTGCAATAACCTTGTCCGTCCGTCTATTTTTCTATATTTATTTTAAAGTTGATACACAGCTTAAGCATCATGATTGCTACCCGTTTCCTATCAGTTCGTCCGTCAAATACAAGTTTTTGTAATCATTATGGATTTTCTAGCCACTACTGAAGGGATTGAATTTTAATTTAGCACAGAGCTTAAGTAGTACAATCCCTTGCTGATTTGTCAAACCAATTACAAATAGCAAATATATAATGGATACTTAGTTTTAAAAAATAGTCAGAACGATATCTAATGATTTTTTACCACTACATTAAAATTTGAATCGAAACATGTCTATTCATTTACATTAATAATACATATTGGTAATTATAAGACAATCGACCTAGCTACTGAAACAGATTTTTTTATTCATTAATCAAAGAAACAAATAACAATTGATCTGTTCATTTAAATGTAAAACATAATTTTAGTTTAAAAAAATTCAAATTGAAATAATTAATTTAGAATGTATAAAAGGAAAAATTTACAGGCTTAAAAAGGTTTTCTGTTTCTTATTAGTAAAAAATGAAATTGAATAAAATGGTTGATGAAATTTGAAGATCTTAGGTAATGTCGATTTGATCAATGTTTGATGCGAAAACAAATCTGCACAAAAACACTTTTAAAGTCGGGTTGCCATGCCATAAAAAGCAAAAGTAAAATGGGTTGCTAATTCTGAGATAACAGTTGAAAAAAATATTTGAAACAGTAAATATCATGTTGTATATCATTTTTCAGTCAATGATAATTTTGCCACCCACTTTTGTCTGTCCGTCCATCTGTCCGCCACAAAGCTTGTCTCAACTTGCCAACTCCTGTTAAACTACTTAACAGAATTCAAGGAAACTTGGAATGGTGGAACAAGATTGCACAAAATACATTTTTTCTAATTACTCCGCTTAAGTCGTTTTCAAGGTCCCACGTGCTGGTGAGTTTTATTGAGAAATGAAACTTCATCACCGAAGTACTATTACCTTATCGAAATCACCGTTACATGTATAAATACAAAAGAAAAAGAATGTTTTTATTTGTGCATATAACTTGGAAATTTTTATCCTCAAATTTTTTATTGGGTTTATCAAATTTTGAGCTTAGAACTTTGGAGGAAACGGGGGAACACATCGTTTTGCAAGGAAATATAAACATTAATTTATTCTTATTCTACCTGGGTCAGCATTTACTTATTTAGATTTTTATTGTTTTTATTCAAATTTGGAATTTCTATCCCTAAATTGAGCTGAGTTTTTTGCGTCTTGTTCTTGTTGGCGGTTTCTGTTTTTGTATCCTGCCTTTCGGACTTTTGACATTCGGATGCCCAATTGCTACCGCTACTTCTTTTATGTTGGTCAACTATAATTTTATTTTTGGTCGGCTCATTTTGAAACTTCGTAGGACACCCATGATATCCTTAAAATTATTTGGACCACTTGTTGAAGGCTGCTGGCGGTTTTCTAAATTGCCGTTTAATTGTGGGCTGTGTCGCGTACACTTATTCAAAATGTCATTATTTTCTATTGTTAGTAGCAATTATCTCGAGGAACATTTTTTATTTCCTTCAGCGGCTTATCGTTTCCGTGCTATGTGTCGGCCTACAACGCATTTTCTCAAAAAAATATTCTTTAACATCTGAGTATTTTTTAAAATTCATATGATTTATGCAGCGATGTAATTTCAATTCGAAAAATTCTTATTTTTCCCAAGTAGACATGCATCGTTATTACATATTTACATTTGAACATGAAAATGCAATTCATATAATATGTATCCTTTAGATTATGCTTTTAACTGGTTTTCATAGTAAAGTTGAATATCAAATAAGTGTTTTTTATCTGTTTTATTCCATTGAAAACCACATTGTTGACCACTTCATGAAGAATTTTAAAACTTTTTTCATGATTTGCTAAAGCTTCCCTTCATTTTTTGCTTAAATGGTACTTTTTAACCAAATTTGGACATTCAATTAGACTTTGTCTTTAATATGAGAAACAGTGGATTCAGAAGTCTATAGTTTTTAGTTTTAGTAAGAATACCTTTATAGCATAGCTTTCATTCAATTTAAACTGCTATATTTCATCCGGTTTAAATTTTTCAGCACTTTGCATATGTTTAGTTGAAACTTAGAAATTATGGCTTTCATTACATATCCACACATATGGGAATTGGTCTGTTTTTAGAAATGATGACTTTCTAACCAAACAAATGGTTTGAAAATGTTCTAGATATACTTTATGATTGATTTCAGTCAAAAAACTCCAAATTAATTCAATATTTTATTCTTTATGGTGTTTTGTAATGTGCAAAATATAGGCTTCTTGTGTGCGGTAAGTTAAAAACTGTGATTTTACAGTAATTGAGACCACTTTCTGTAAAAATTTGATAAGCTTGCACAATATCTTGGTGATTTCTGTGTTGTACACCTTCTTTTCATAAACCAACTTAAGTTTCAACAGCCTAATATCTGAATTCCATGAAAAAGTTGGCTTATTATGTATGTCTGGGGCACCAATTTCACCTAAAAAATTCTTAATTTGGCATATAAAATCCATCTCAATTCCAAATAATGTTTTTCATTCCACATGTATCAATCTATTTACCATAGTCTTGCCAATTTTGTCATATTCAAGCACTTAATAGGCCTGGTTTTGATATTTGGATAAACAAGAGGCTCCAAGTTGTCTTTGTAGTAAAAAAATGTGGTTCTGAACATAGTTTTTTCCTTCTTGAAGGTCTAAAAACCCCAACAAGATAATATTTATGCACTCAAATCCTTGCTCAGGTATTACTGGCATCTTTTCAACCCATATTTTCTGTTTGAATATAACCTAACAATTACAGAAACATAAAGTGTTCATTTTAAGTCACTACAGAGAAAACTGGCCAAAACCTTGAAGAGGGTACCCTTTTTAAAATTGTAATAAAAAAAATCCATGAAAGCATTATGGCAATGATTTTTTCTTAGTTTTATTGAGAAATGTCTAAGGAAACAGAAAAACAACAACATTTAGAATTATTTAATCATCTCTGACCCTAATAGGTACCAGTCTTGTATTGTAAGTTCTTGCGCGGGTGGACGTCAAAACATGGATGCTATTAAAATATAGTGCCTTTTCTCTGTGTTGTTTGCAGCATTCATTTTCAAGCATTTGTTTCTAACTTTTGGCTCTTATTGATGGTAAGACACCACACTATGACGTCATTAACTTTTAGAAATGAGAAAATTGCATTTTCAAATAAAAAAGTATTCATGAAAAGGGGGGTATTTTTGCTTTTTGAAGTGAAAGTGAAAGTAGAAAAAAAATATTTTTTGTTCAAACTTCTGTGGTGTACCAAAGTTCGTGGCACTTTTTTTCATTTCCCCCTTCAAAATGTCTTTTGACACTTCTTTTATTGAAAAAATACAGCAAAAGTTTTATTGAATCATTTTAAGTATTTTTTAAAAAATTCCGAAAATCTCAGGTGTACTATTGAAGTCTATGGGAAAAACAATACAAGACTGAGACCTTTAATGCTTTTGTTTTTCTTTTTCTTTTACTGTGATTTAATATTTATGAAATTCCGATTTCTATTCCTGCATGTGAAATATGGCTAGTGGAATTAAGTTGTAAAGAATTTCAAAGTTCATGGTTTGTTTCTTTTTTCCCAAGCATGATATAAATACAGCATTGTTAGAATCTTTTAATATTCAAACGAATGTAACGAGAAAACTAGACAGGAAAACTATGTTGGAACTGATGTTATGTTAAAAGAAGTACCAGGTGTTTTCAATAATTGCAGAAAGAGTTCAGAAACTTCTTGAAGATTTTCTTTCCACATAGAAATTAAGAAATTATGTCGTAATAAAAATGTTTTTCTTTTATCCAAAAAATAGTGAGTGAATTGATATTTTACGGCCTTTCAATGCTATCTATTAGTAGGTGGTTTAAAGGCGATGCACATGAAAAGGGATGAGTAAATGAACATGAAATAATTATGAAAAATGAAATATGGGGAAGAAACAGTGAAGACCCACATAAAAATGGGGAGAGGTTGGTAGGGGCGGAAAAGTTAGCCTATGTGGTGCACTACTTGGCGGTTCAGGAAGGGGTCTTTTAAGTGCATGAAGCGTGGCATTTCTCCACACACGTTGGCCCACTATGGTCGGCGGTCATAGTTTCCGTATTATAGACCTGACAACCCCTGCAGACGAGGGGTACCCTAATAAGCCACTTAGGGTACGCACTTGGTCGTTCTGTGGGCTAAGCACTGACCCGACGTCAGAATACCAAGGCCCTTATTCGTCTTTAACGACACGATGGGCTCTGTTGCGGGCCTTTTCGCATCCCGGGCCTAGCATAGGGACCAAAAATAGTTAGAAGAAATGAATTGTACAACTAAAATATCGATGTGTAATATTTTTCAGATACTTCAAATTATAAAAGTTATGTCAAAACTACAATTCTGAAATGAAAACTTTCAAATGTCCATACAAAAAAATAAAACAAGAAAACGACTTACAGGATGAATTCAAAATTCAAAATTAATATGGTCCTGACCTAGTATAAAGGTAAACATTTATTAAAGAAATGGTTGGTTAAGTGAGTTTTTAAGGGCCCTAACATAACTCCGATAGCAACATAACACGGATGTGAGACAAAAGATAGTGAATTGTCGCCTCAGAGCAAATAATGGCAAAACTCTTTATGTTAAAGCTATCATTTATCAGCTAATGATAGGCTCACCGTTAATTTATTGTACGTTTCGTGACGAGTCGATATAATTTTGATGGGTATGTATTTTGCATAGAATTTTTCATGTAATTATAATAGCTTAGCAGAGGTTATAACGAAATACAAGACCAAAGTTAGATGTCTTTCAGATTGTAAAATTTTTAATGCTTTATATGTATATTTCAACCATTAACATCACATTAACGGAATATGAGTCAAATAATTGGGAAACTAAAATTAAACGTTTTGAAAGGGGCGTACACTTCCCCAAAAGATCAAAAACTTAAAAGCCAAAACCAGCAACAAGGATATCGACCATATGTCTTACAGTGAACATACCTGGTTTAAAAAAAATTTAAAACATATCTACTTGGCCGAATTAATCTGAGACAAATCCAAGATAGGATTTGTGATTTATCTAACTCTCGGGGACCTTTTTTTATTTCAAATTACAGAAAAATGTCCTAAATATAACATCGGTAATTCTGTGCATACAAAAATGGTAAACGTATGTTATAAATACAGAGAGTTCGTAGGGTTTTGCATTGATTATCACCCTTCAACTCATATTGAATCTCAATAAGGTCTTAGCTTATGTGGCAGTCCTAGGCAACTATTACGCAGACACGTACCAATAAATACGGAAACACTTTAACCTATTTTTACTATTCCAAAAAAGATCAACATTTTTTCCAGCAACACTATGTCTTTCTAGTACATATGTTCTCCCTTTTCTGGAATAAACAGATTTCTCTACCTCTGGATAGTTTATTATGTTGAAATAAAACTATAACTATCAATGGGTAAGAAATCATTTAATCTACGACTTTATCAGTCGGAGAACCCATCTCTCCCAAGAGATTTTAGAGAAAACGTCGAAAATTTAAAAAAAGGGGGAAACTCGATTCGAAATTAAACTAACGTTCGGTATATATCCATTTGGAAACTGTTGTTGTGAATGGGATATAATATGCATCTTAACTTTGTTTTATCAAATCAATTTAAGTTCATCTATATAATAAACACAACAAACAACCACAGAAACAGAGAAATTATATATATATATTTATGTGTTAATTAGCAATCTAATTGATTAAGGTCAACTTCGTCCGATGGTACTGGTGAGAATTTGGGTGCTTCTAGTTCTCTTTTCTTCTTTCGTTTAACGAATAATCCTATTCGTACAAATGCAGTAAAGATAAGAAATACAACTACACTTAATACACCAAAAATAATTGGAAATATAACTATTTTCGATGCTACCTCTACCTCGAATGATATGAACGAAATTGTCAAACAAAGAGCTGCGTTCTGGGATGAAATTTCAATAGAAAGTGTTCGACACTGTTTATGGGACAGTTTCACTAACATGGCGCCGGTATATCCTACAACCAGACCAAACACAGGTAGTAAAAAAGCAACAAACCACAACGTCCATCTTGCATCAAACATTTGAGGATATAGATAAAGGTTGATACCGCATGCCAAAAGTATAAATAGAAATCCTAGAGCACCTCCAACCTACAATAATATATATAAATATGTATTCAAAATATCCATACGTAATATTTCCGATAATTTGTAACAATGTTGATTTCGTATATTAAGTCCTACTGGAAATACAAGTGGAATTACAACAAATATTGATTTCAAAATTTATTTTGAAATCAACTTTACAACAAAGTTCTTTTCCAAAAGATTAAACAAATAATCGTCTGACGCACATTTCACTATTAAAAACATCAGAGACTTTAAAGCCAAAAGCTGAAAGGCCAAATAAGCTAGAATATGAAGACCACAAAATATTAGATCTTTTATAAACTTCAAAACCTGATAAGCGTTTGATAACACCGATGAATCAATATATTTTTGTTTTATAAAAGACTAGAAGTGAAGAGATTTTCTTTTGAAGAGCCAACTTGAGTCACGAAATGAAACACATTTTTATTATTATATTTGATAAGGAACAAAAAATACACCAAAATTGAATAAAAATCCTCGCAATAAAGATTAGTATGACTAGTTTTATTTTACGTGTGGATAAAAGGGTAAAAAAATTCGAACTTTTTTATATACAAAAAATGAGGCTCCACCCAACCCTATATACATTTATAGGATATCTACTTAGTCGGGTGAGAAACCAAAACTTTATCGCGAGTATGGTGAATGCATCTGATTTCATGAGTGCGGAACAAGTTCTGATTTGCATTTCAACACCAGTGTTCATATGAAAATCGGGGATACATATTAGTCTATCATTTGAGTGTCATGCACTTTCTTAATTTCAGCTAAATACTTACCAGTGATAAAACATGTGCAATCTTTGGTAATTTTCTATGAATAACCATCCCAATAGAAACTGGTATCAAGATGAGGAAAAGCGCAAGGATAATGTTGGTATACGGTATCTTGATTTCTGAGGTAGAAAATGACCGAGTGTAGATATATAAGTTAAGTGGCATCATTCCAATGGCGATGGTGGTTGCGAAAGAGGTCATACAAACACTACAAAACAAATAGATTAAATTGGTATAAAAAAGAAAAATTATATGTGTGTTTGATAAGACCTCTGTTGAGTCTGTAAATAGCCTTTTTCAGTGATTTAGCCTTTTGTATTATACAGCACCAGACATGAAAAGCATTTTAACTTTGTTTTCTTGGAAAAATAAATACATGTATATTAAAACTTCTAAAATGATGCACAACAACACTAAATATGATGTCAAAATAAAATATGTCAAAAGACAATTATAACAATAAATCAAATTAGCGGGTTTTTCGCTGGACTGACCAGCTGCGAGCACTTGTAATCTGACATCAGATTAAACCTTGTAACAACATTATACCATGTTCATAGC
The DNA here is from genome assembly GCA_963971305.1 of Arcuatula senhousia. NCBI lineage: Eukaryota > Metazoa > Mollusca > Bivalvia > Mytilida > Mytilidae > Arcuatula > Arcuatula senhousia. The sequence continues at coordinate 48,706,418 of OZ020306.1, forward strand.
AAGCAAATACAGATAGATCAGAAAAGAAAACAAAAGCAAAATTATTTGCATGCCTGTAGAGGCAAAGAGGCACCAATGGGGCATTCGAGTGTCAAAAGTCCGAAAGGGCAACGACAAAACAGATAAGCAGAAAAAAGAACAGCACGAAGAATCTGAAACACACACTCAAAAAAAAATTCTACTTAAAACCCTACAAATGTTACTTATTTTAAGTATTTCCATTAGTAGGGAAAGTTGTCAGACGGTTAAGTAATACTTAGTACCTTGTAAGTAGTTGATATTACTTGTTACTATAAGTAAAACTTGTACTTTAAGTATTACTATTTGTAAAATACAATAATTACTTGTAGTAGAATAGCAAGTTTTATTTAATATTCAGCTACTATTTATTGTTTTACTTTAAGTGTTACTTGAAGCTATATATCACTCAGGTTACCATTACTTGCAGTAGTTGCATTGCTTATAACGACGTCATTACTTGCAGTAATTGCATTGCTATTATCAATGTACAACCTTTCTGATTAGTGAAAGTATCGTTATGCTTTTGTTTATTCGCTCAATGAAAACCACAGAATTCAAGGTTTATATCTTGGGTATTTATAATTATAATGTTTTAAAAAGTTATTACTTAAAGTTAATCATTCCAATTCTGGATAACATAATAATAAGTTTTGCAGATTTAAATTTTTCATTCAAAATTGAAACAAAATTAGTTTCATTTTCCTAATTTTCTAAATTTCAAGGGAGATAATTAAAAAATTCCAAAAAAGAGAGAATTTGAGACAATTTAACAGTGAAAAAAACTGATTTGTTTATAATTTCACTAAAACTATGAAGTGATTAACACTTTATTTCCAAAATAGGATCCTTTTATGTCAAGTTTAATTAAAATAATTACTTTATTTTCAACTTTTACTATTTCATGATATTATTGTTGATATGTAACTCACTTTAATAATTTTAATTCCAAATCTAATTCAAGCCTCATCTTTAATAATTTTGAAATTAATTGTTTTCTGAAAATGAAACTTGCATGTAGGCACGAAGTGTTCAAAGACTAAAAAGATTATCAAACCTTAATAATTTGCCTGTTAATATTTTGATAACTTTGTAATAATTTTGACTAATTTATATAGAATAGCCTTCTTTAAATGAAATGTATGATTTTTTTTTATTTCTCATTATTTTGCTTATAAATATAGGTATTTCCTCATACGGACGTGTTCTTAACTGCCCTTGCATCTTTAGTTATTAGAAAAAGTAGAATTACAATTATACGTGTAAATGTATACTTCTATTATACAAGCTCCCTTTCAACATTAATATAAATAATATAGACAAGACAAATTTAAGTTTATTTAATTTGCTTTAAGAAATGATCAATACTTCAACTGAGTACTAATCATGTTGTAGCTTTAAGTAACGAAATACTACTTCAAGTATTTTCGTTCTTTAAACGGTTACTGAAATAAAAATCTTACTTAAAATAAGTAAGATTGTGTAAATAAGTAATATGTATGAATTTTATTACTAAAAGTAAGTAATCATAAGTAATGCATAAGTAGTTCATTACTAAAATCACTACTTGAAATAAGTAACTAGTAACTACTAAGTAGCGTATTTTTTTGAGTGCAAATTCAACCGAACGGAAATCAACAACACGAACACAAGTCGTAACATGAGTGAACTTAGATACTCCGAAAGAGTAAGCGAATCCTGCCAGCTAAAGCACACACATCGCGTTGCTGATTTCCTATTCAGTGTGTCAAATCCGGTAAAGGAAGACAAATCAAATTTCTACGACAAACCAACATCTACATTCATTTGAGAGGAACAAAAATCCCATATTATTTTACGAGAGCACGGTGTCTACCGTAAAATTTCTTGAGTTAACACAGCAACCGTGGGGCATCATAACCCTGTGTCAGCGATTTCTGTGTCAAACTGTCGCTCTGCCAAGGAAATCGATGTTCTTCCCGCAAGCTCTGAAGAAACGAATCAACTGTGATACGTAAACCTAATACACAGGAGCGGACGGAATGTTGCTACGATTGCAAACTTTAGTTGAAATCATCACTACGACAAACCAACATATGCACTCATTTGAGAGATAGAAATCCCATATTTGTCTACGAGAGCACGGTGTCTTCCGTAAAATTTCTTGAGTGAAGACAGCAACCGTGGAGCAACATAACCCTGTGTCAGCGATTTATGTGACAAACTGTCGCTCTGCCAAAGAAATTGGTGTGGAGTAACGAATCAACTGTGATACGAAAACCCCATACACAGGAGCGGACGGAATGTTGCTACTCAAAAAGGGAAAGTTGACGATTGCAAAGTCGAAATCATCACGTTTGTCATAGAGCTTTTGTAGAACAGTCTTCAGTATAAGGTGAATTATGATATGTTTATTTAAGATCTTAGATACTAAAATCTTATTTTCATTATAACAATATTTCGTCAAAAAATTGTAAATTTACACTTGATACGTTACTCTTTATCAAACGTACCTTAACACAACATCGCCATCACACCAAAACGACACTAAATTTGAGAAACTTCCTCCTGGGCAAGTTCCAATTAGAAGCATTCCCAAAGCGTCGTAATCGTTGAGCTGAAAGGCATGAACTAAACCAAACACTAACAATGGGTAAACGACAAATTGAAGCCCCATTCCTAATATCGGAGCCAGTGGTCTTTTAATTTGTTTGATAAGAATATCTAGTTCAATGGTGCAGCCTAAGGCCATCATAATAACTGAGAGAATGCACACCAGTAGGATACTAGATACATCTTTTAGTGCCTTTTTCGTTGGGTCTTCTTCTTCGTCATGGGTTTTGTTTGTAGTCATGTGAAAAGTCGATATGTTAACCGAAGAAGAGTTATTGGTAACATTTAGAAATGAATCCATTTTCCTAATGTATCGGAGTAAGGTAATTAAATCTGAAATTAAAATGACTGAATGTATTATTATATCTATATGCAAGTTATGTTACTATTCGCGTAAAATACTTGAAATAAGAGATGATAACCTCACAAACGTGTTGTGGTTTGTATAACTACCATGCCCTATGTTTGTAATGGAGTATAGACATGTTACCTCACATTAAAATATTGTTGAACACTTTTTTAGTCAAGGAAAAATACAATCTTCAATTTTGGTATGTCATCCTTGTTTTGTCCTTATTTGACATTTGAAATTGATCAGTAATTTTGTTATTATCTTTATTAAAAATGCACAACATATACCCTTTCATAAATTATGGTTAGTAATTTATCAAAATTTTAAGCTGTGGTGATAAATCATCAGAGCATATTTCCGCCCTTGAATAAAGAAATTAAAGACGTATTTGATTGGATAATCGAATTTCAAAAACACAAAAGGCAAAAAAATCAACTGATACAAAAGAAAACGAAAAAAATCGGGAATCAATAAACAGTTATATAAATTTAGTTGTTCTGTACAAATTTGTTTCAAGGAGCAGCAAATAAGTAAATGGATGGTTGAGGCGGAAGTATCATCAAAGAAGAGTTCATAGTTACCAACAAGTCCGAAAAAGAGGTCGAATACAGCACTGACAGGCAAGGCTTTCAGGACCTTTGTATCCTTTTTATACAACAAAGTCCTACTGTAACAGATGCTTTTTTACAGAAGTCTGAACCAAAACATCATTACACAATAACCCGGTAACACCCTCAAAACTAAATAGTAGAAAAAATCTCAATGACATGGTTAATATGCGATGGCTAATCTATTCTTAAAACATCATTTTCTCTAAACGTTTCATACGCTCGTGATTCAAAGTTCAGGGGACAAAAATGATATACTGTTACACTCTTCATGAACGGTGAACGCATATGCTCGTGGTAACTATATCAATGTACTGTTACAGGTTTAATATCAACAAAGAACAAACTTGCTTATTTTAAAGATGGAAGAGTCTTAACATATTAAGAAAATGTCAAATCTTATTCTTGAATATTTATAACTTGACTAAAATAGCATGACTTTATTTAAAAGTTTTTGTTTAAAATTGAACTGGGCTCAAAGTTTGACTACAACAACATGTATCACGATTGTAATAAAGTTATCCATAAATGAGGCTATGGATGAGAATACAAGTCGTTAAGTGTAAGTCAGGTTAAGTTATCGAACGAAGCAAGGAGGCCAATATATTTGAGTGGCAAAAGTCCGAAAGGGCAATGACAAAACCATTTAACATGACCAAGATCATCACGAAGACACACAAAGCATAAAAACACAATACTTGATTTAGGCTCCAAATTAAAAAAAAAAGTTTTAACTCCAGCCAGCAAAACGAACCTACATCGTAACATCAATACACTGGTACAGTAAGTATAGATAACAAGAAAACTACAACTATAAGACTGGGATAATCAATTTCATTTTTCCTAGAAAAAGTCAAAACAAGACATAGACATAACCGAGAAATTGAAGCTCGCATCCATCTAGTAAGTATACACATGGAAAACTGATTTGAATCGGTAAAGATCAATAGAATACAAACCAATAATACCAATTGCAGTAAAAAAAATAACAAACACATTGGAAGTATTTTTAGTCAGAAATGTTAATATATATATACATTTTGTTAAAACTTACCTCCGAATGAATTGGTAAAACAATGATACATACATGATAAAGTCACACTTTGTTCAAGTGAACTTATTGGAAAGTCAATGACCTCTTGATCTACTTGTATGACATTTGGAACCCTAGATACAATAATATCGTTAACCTCATCAGTCTGTTTTTAATTTAAGGTCAAATGCATTACTTCTAAAGGTTACTTGAAATCATACTTAATTATACAGTAAAATCTGCTGGTTATATCTATATGTGCATGCATCTGACACTTCATTGAGATTGTAGGTAACAAAGCAAATGCTCATCAAAGATGATTTAATCTAATTTAATTTACAAAATATATTATTTTTGAAATATTTGTGTTCTTAGAAAATTGATCATTGTTTTTCTTATAAAGCTGGTTCCCTGAAAAAAAAATAGGAAAATTTGATTGGTTTGTATCGTAAAAACATCTTAATAGGTTAGAATTATTTACAAAAACACTACCTTTTACTGGAAAGAACCAATTAAAGAAGCGAACAGGCAGATATTGGGCATTCTAGTGTCAAAATACCAAAAGGGCAACGACAAAACCGGTAAATGGGAACAAGAACAGAACGAGATAACACAAACACAAAGCCTAAAAAACACAAAATATACCTAATAAAAATCACCAACGCGAACAGCATGGAGACACAGCATGTGTAGTGATCATGAGTTGTTCTTGTTGACAATTTTTAAACACGGTAAATACTAGTATTCCACGTGCATTCTTACTGAACGACAAAACACGTGTCATCTGATCTGTTGTTTAATCAAAGGTTCGAATTAAGTGACCTGACTTATGAGGTTTTATTGTACAGAACAGACTTATTGAATTAACACTGACATAGACATTCTCACTCGTCTAGTGGCAAAGAGCTTTTAACAGCAGTGGGTCCCATTGGGATGGAATTGTGAAACCTAAAGCTGATTTTGACAAAAAGGATGGTCTTCTTCACTAAGGGAATCGTGAAACCTAAAGCTGAAAAAGGATGGTCTTTTTCACTAAAAGATGTATTTTCTATCACAGGAAAGTGGAATCGAAACGGAGTCAAATCAAACTGTATATCATATTTCATCTTTAAATAACTTAACAATTTAAAAGCACTTTATCGGATACCATTCTTTTTAATTGGTGAATTTCTACCTTAAGGTATATATATATTACTAACTTTTTCATCCGCAGTTTTGACCGAATAGGTTAAATAAGATTTTTCTAGGTCGCCTTATCAATAAAATTCCTTTGATGGTGCCTGGTTGCATTGACTATTTTATTCATGCATTTGGAATTTAATTTTTATATTCAAACCCTAATTTCCGCTTTTTGTCTATTGAAGATAATGTTTAAAAATATCTTAAACGGAAGCATCTGATTAACCTTGCGTGTTTTTTTGCTCATTATTCAAGACACTTATTGATAATTCGGGAGATTAGCTAGTCCACTTTATGCACCAATTATTATCATTGTCATCTATGCAATATAAAATTAGCTTTAATTATACAATGTATAAAGGGATCATAGTTTACACTTATTAATCAAACAAGGAAATAGTTTGAGACTCTTGAATACTGATGCGTATTTAAACATAATTAATGCATTAAAGGTTTATCGGGATGGATGTTAATAAGCATGAATTTATTTATAAATGTCAATACCGTTGTAGGGAATAAAAATAACGGACTTGAACTTGTTCAAGACAAATAATCATTATTTATTACATAGATAGCAGTGAAATATCGAGATTTCCGAGTGAACAGAAATCGTTTATCTCACTGAGTGAAATAACTAAAAACGCGGGAACATTTAATTAACTGTTATTCGGCGTTACCTATAACGTCGTCTGTGACGTCGAAAACCATTGCGCCTGCATGAAAATAGTCCAACCGAAAATGCTCGTAATTCAACCATAAATAAAGCCCCAATTGAACATTTATATATGTAATAAATAGTATAACAAACTCAAGATTCCGAATATGGGAAATATTCAACTTGTGACTGAACAACCTTTATAATTCACTCGTGCGCCTGGCGTTACTATTTATACTATAATTAAACAATGTACTAATAACCCTAGATTAATAAGGGCACTTTATTTCAATACACTGTATAAATGTTGGATTCGGATCGACGTCTAGACTTAAGGTAGATTGGGGTGTCTTAATATTAAGCCATATATTTTTTCTTTAATTTTGGCCACAGTTAGCTCTAGAATGGTACCTTAAACTCGATAATAAGATTAAAAGTTCACCAGAGGAATTTTTGTAGAAACGACTTTGAAAAATGTATGATTTCGGTACTTTTAATAAAGAATCAATAGGGAAAATTCAAATTTTCTTTATCTAAGAAAATCTACATCATTGTTTTTTTTTTATTTGTAAAAGTCTTTGTTTTGAATTGAATTTTAATTATATTAAATAGAAAATTAAAGTTCACCATCAAATATTTTTTTTTTAAAAATGTATTTTTCAGCACAATTTATTGCTGGAACTTTGTTGTTATTTGTATTTCGAACACACGTGAAGGTTAGCACTACTGGTGGAGTTTTAATTCCCCGATGTTAGCCCGCTCCGGCCCCAACACTTTTATGTTGTAGAAAACATCAAAGTTTTAAATTATCCGTCTAAATTTCAAAATTCTCTTAACCCTAAGGTTCTTTCTACCCCAGACATAGGTTGAATACCTTAGTAATAATTTGGTTCCCCAGTTTGGTATTTTTGGTTATACTGTTCTATGCTCTTCATATTCATACAGTGTTTGGCATTTTCAATATTTTTGGTAGAGCGCCTCTGATGAGTCTTGAATAGACGAAACGCGCGTCAGGCGTAGCACAATTTATTGTCTGGAACTTTGTTGTTATTTGTATTTCAATAAACTCCCCTTAAAAAGTACGGAAAAATATAAAAATTCACAAAGAAGGTGAATTTTATCCAATTTTTTGTTATAATTATCTCTTTGATGATAACCAAGTCGAATAGAAATCAATTAGAATAGCTTGCATTATAAAATTTAAAATTATGATAGATGTGCAAAAATGATGCTCAGTGATAGAAACCCCATTTACCTCAAATCGACGTCGAATCCGATCATCAACGTCTTTTCGATACTTTTTTTAGATCACAATAGATCTTATCCAGAATCTATGTCTTTTTACTCCGATTCTCAAATCCACGTTCATTCTCAACTCGACATTTGTTTTTGTGTTCTCATATCTCCGTCCATTCTAAATGTACCTCGAAACTAAAAGATTCTTTTTTTTTTATATCGACAAAGGTATAGGCCAAGTGTGCAAGGTAACTTAAATATGGGAAAACAAGCAAAATTTAAAACTACAATCAATTTGATAAGACGCCGATTTATCTGTAGCAACAATGTGACCAGGTTCGAACACCTGGCATGTCATTGATACTGCTGTAACAAGAAATGTCGCGACGACTGATTTGCTCTAACCTGATTTGTCATGTTGTCAGACATGTTTTATCCAGACCTTTCACGGTGATTTGGCTTAGCACGATAAATGTTCTGCCTTAGACATACATTAACATATGTTTGCATTATCTTAATACTGTCTGTTCAACCTTTTTTGTAATCTAACTGTGTTTTAGTGGTTCTTGTCATATTATTTCTATATTTTCTACACATGACTTTAATAGATTAAGGAAAATGGTTGATATCAGATTTGAATTTCATATCAACATTTTGAACAATCAACAACACAAAACAAGGTTGAAATTAGATTTTAGTGGTCAATATATTTTAGTTTAATTACCGGTTTATATCATATACTAGACAAAGAAAAAAAGAAACGGTACCTCTTTAAAGATTGTTTTGAAACATATTTTGTTTTCATTTTTAATGTAAAGCTAAGGCAATAAACGAGTTTATTAGCCAAATCTGCGTATTGAAGATGGATTTGAAAATGACGTAACGCCATTGTTTTAGTTTTGACCAAAAATGCAACTTTTAAAATTTTCCCTGTCAAAAATTCAATTAAGCTTTTGATTGTGTCCTTTAAATGTAAACACTATCGCAGTTGACAAAAGGCCGCCCTAAAAGATTGAGAAAAATGCAATCAGGCACTTTACGTTTACGTTAAAATTAGAGGAAACTCTCTAATTCTATGTTGGAAACAGGAATGACCAGAAAACAGGTGATTAATCTTTTAATAGACTTGAGAATAAATATCCATAGACCAGAGAATCGTGTCAGAGGTAGCAGTACAAAAATCGGTGAGACCGGAAGTGACAAAATACCAAAACCAACGCGATTTTACATCAGGTGGTACCGCTTTATTTTTCTTCGTAATCACTTCGTAAACGGTGCAAAAACAAAATCATGTTAATGGATGAAATTTTAATCGAATATAAAGAAACAATGTACGTAGCCAGTCACGCAAAACTGACGTCATTGTTTAAAAAAGATGCTCCTGAATTACTTTACATTCGCGTTTTGACGTAAATGAGTTGTATCATACCTCAAATAACAATGATATACAATAAACGACCAAAGAATCGTAATTTAACAGAAATTTTGTTATTATCAACATTTTGTCATTTTTTTTATTTTACTGAACCACGTCTTTAAGAAATAATCAAAACCAACCGGAAAAAGTTGCAAACTCTCCCATCCCCGTAACTCCTTTACAAGTTGTTAGATAACCCTTAGTACTGAATTCACCTTTTATTCATCGAAGTGCTGTCAGATATTCAAAATGAAAGATTAGTCAAGAACGATAATGCTTTGCAAACTTGATTTTCAACAATATCAATATGTACCGATTCTTTTTTTTGCCAAGTTTATATCATTTACACAAATAAATTATCTTACCGTGTCAACATTCTTAAAGGTAAGCAACAAAATATGTGGAGGATCTTATTGAACTTGTTTATTTCAATAATTCAATGAACGATGAATAGTTTTTCTTTTTTGCAACATCTGCTAACACTTATAAAGTAATACTTATAACTGAAGCTGTTACATATTTGCTGAAGTATGTTAATAAGGTGAAATATGTCAAATAGTTAATGCTTTGTCCGTGTATTTTTGTAAGATAAAAATAAATTTATCTCAACCACTATGATAATTAAAATATAAGGTTGTGAGAATTATTATTAGTGTTCATTGAAATAATTTCAGAATAAGACGTAACTGCACGATTATCAAGCTCTATGTCCAGTATTTTGTAATGTTAAAGAAATATACTACATCTTGACCCTAATATAACCATGAAGGAGGACGGTTTGATGCGCCACAAATAAGGATTATCCTACCATTTCTTTTAAAATATCTGTACCAGGTCAGGACCAATGCAAGTTTTGATATTTTTTGTGTTTATTCCTTGTGTTGTCTTTTCTTTTGGACACTGATCCTTAAAGTTCGGTTATTTCATTATGACCTTCGTTAAATCATGCAGTTATGATATAGAGCTACTACTCCGAAAAAAATGTAAAGACGCTGATTTATTAGCGCCTTATCGAAAAAAACCATGTGTGTACAAACTGCAATGCCGAAGAGTGGATCACTTAATAATACTGCCCTTCTCGTCACGTGATAGTTGTCAACGCCACCTTAACGTCACTGCACACTCCAGTACAAGTTAATAGGTAGCTAGGTAAAGTGTACCAAGGTGATAGCCATACAAATTACAAACAGAATCTTAAAAGAATTGCGAAAATCGGATAAAAAATATTGGCATTTCTGTTTTACCTGTTTATTTTTGAGGTTCCTGATATTTCCTGACCGTGAGAAAAATTCTGTGAAAGAAGAAAATTAGAGCCTGCTGGCCATATCTATTTGTATTGTGTGGAAAGGTGGGGATACACGAACGTTTAGTAGACCAAAATTGTTCCTTCTTTAAATTGCAGGAGTCTATCAAACTAACAACAAATTACTGACTAAGAGACATCATCAAAATACTATATAGTGTGTTCCAAGTTGAAATCTCTTTCGGTCGATTGCTCTTTAGACACTCAGCATCATAAAAAGTTTTTTTTAAGTCAGTGAGGATATTGACTATTAGTGTTAAGGAAGAAAAAGGTGATATTCCTTTTTTGAAATCTAAATTCTAGCTTATACTAAATCTTTTATGAGAAAGAATAATGAACTGGGTACCAAACCAAATCACATAAATCAAGTTTTAGCAAATAAAATCATAAATGTATTGTTTTGCAACAACAAATCGAACAGTTATGCAATATTGACCTGCTGTTTTTCTACGTATTAAGATCAAACTCTTAAAAATGTGAAAAGCATGCATAAAAATAGAACGGTATGACACACAAGAAAACAATACTAGAAATAATCTTAACATCGTAATTTGAAAACGATAAACAAGGAAAATGAATAATTAAAAAAAAATAATTCGATTAAAAGTAGCAATGGTATTAGCTGGTGCAAAGCCTTGAAATGTCTTTTGTTAATGACATTTTAAACATATCAGTGCGTTATTATGTGCCATTGCGAAGAACGCGATGAATTACCATAAAGGTCCTATGTACCCGAATATGTCAAGCAAAGAAGCACCAATGGGGCACAGTTCCAAGAAGAGCAACGACAAAACCGGTAAACATGAACAAGAACAGCAGGAGGAAATACAAAGCATAAAAAGCACAAAATAAACAAGACAGAAATCAACAACACGAACTCAAGTCGTAACAATGGTGAACTCAGGTGTCCCGGAAGAATAAGCGGTTCCTGTCAGTTATAGCACATCCGTTGCACTGCTTATTAGAAATTAAGTGTGCCTAATCCGGTAACGGAAAACAAAACAAAACTGTATGACAAACCAACATCTGCACTCATCTGCGAGATATAAATCCCATATAATCTTCGAGTGCATGTTTTCTACCGTACAATTTCTTCAGTTAATACAGCAATCGAGGAGCAGCATAATCTTGTGTTAGCAAGACAAAAATTCTTTTTTAGGAAAAAAACGAATTAACATTCTCCCAAAATACCATTGAAAACTATCATAGTAACTCACCCGTAAACATGGTCAAGGTCTTACATGTAAGATGCTGTTGTATCAGTCAAATACTGAATATTGAGCATATCAAGTGTAATAATCCTATGATTTATAGTGCTTGCTTATGAAAACAAAAACAAAAAACTGCCATAATATTTTATTTTATTGAAAGTCACGCAACCAGATATTCAAATGTTAATATCAAAAGAAAGGGTACAAATGTGCTTAACTACCAAATGAACATATGCATATCAAGTTTCATCAGCCTAGGACTTATAGTTTTCAGATATGGAGGTGCTAGCAAAGTGTCATCATTGCTATTATATGAACTGGTATTAAAAATTGTTAATGACCAACTGTTACCGGTACATCAAAGTCAAGGTCAATAATAGGGATGAAACTGTACTACACTACTATTAGTGCATATACACACCAAGTTTCCAAGATGCTTGCAAAACTTAAACATTGTTTTTATATGTATTGCAAGTTGTAAAGTCACTCAAAAATAAAAATCAAGATCTAGGTTTAAGAAATGGGATGCAACTGTGCTATAAGCTACTGGGCCATTTGCATATCAAGTTACATCAACCCAGTACTAAAATTTGTTGAAATATGATGGTGCTCATAAAACTTCAATATTGATAATTAACGCCACCGAAGCCGCATAACATTTATGTGTCGCTCTTCTTCGCAGGCGAGACATTTATAACAAAACCAGAAGCTATGTTAAGTATGAATTGCTAATAATGATCCCTTGAAGTCATTTCATGACTAAAATCATATTTTGATATTTGATAAAGGCCTTCTGAACGCAACATACTGACTAACTTTATAAAAGCACATATCCAGTTCATCACCAATATAATACACCTTTTCTTGAATTTGCTACGATGTTTATTTTATCAGACAGAATGGATTCTTTTTTAGTTTGAGAGGCATAACTTTTAGTAGGTCTAATCTGACAGCCGATAAAACTCGAATACAATGGGCTTTTGGGTAATGGTCAAATTAATTTAATATGTGAGAAGCAAATATGTACCTACCCCAAAGGCCAATACAAATTTGGTAAATAAAGAAAATCACTCCAAAAATTAACAACATAGGACAACCAAATCGATTTCAAAAAATGAATAAAGTCGGAATGGGAGTGCAATTAGGTGCACCAGACGTAGTCCCTGTTTTCTATAGTACACCTGTAATGTTGAGAACAATCGATAAATGTGGGTCAAATCCGGAAAAGGACGACAATACTAAACCTCTGTGTCAAACCAACATCACACTAAAAATCCGGTTTAAAGACACTACTAGTATAGATTCTAGAAGGTCTGCGTCATATCTGGATTTATGTCTCAAAATCGATCATATACATGTACATGGAAGACTTTGTACAAAATTTGTTGACACACTTGATGACTATAACTTTTCATGCAATCGTCAACATTTTCCGTTTTGTGAAGCAGCATTCTGTCAAAGATTGAGTGAACTTCCCGACCTTGTTGTAAATATTGTAAGATCCTTGATGGAACATTATTATGACAAGGAGGTTGCTAAAACAGAGCTATGCATACTCCTTAGTTGTTTGCATTACTAAAAAAATTAAAGGAAGACATCATGTACACGTAGACAAATGCAAGATTTCAGATGAGCGTAGATGTTGATTTGACATGTACATAGTAGTCCTTTACATTATATCGAATTCGACCCACATTGAAAAATCGATCGTTGACAACGTGTCGAGCGTCTTAGCTGTATAGCAAACAGGGACTTCTTTGGCTGCCAAAAGACCTGATTTCACTACTGTTTTCGCTTTTTGTTCACGTTTACGCTTCTATTGGTTGTGATTTGTGTTTTGTATGTTGTGTGGTTTGTTGTTTGTGATGATTTCTTGTCTTCTGATTTTATCTTGCATTTTAGAATATGCTTTATAAATTTCAGTGCTTTTCAATCATAAACTCTGCTAGTGGCTATCATACACCAACGTCAAGTTTTTCAAGATCCAACATTCAACTTTTCTTTCGATAAATACTGAAAAATATGTTTTTTTATGTCTATCAGTTTGCCCTCATACAAAATTCAATCTGCTTTTTTAACATTTTTTGTTTTAATTTCACAAAACAATTTTGAACTTTTTGAAAATGTATTTTAAGAACGTCTCCGGCTTAATTTCATTCTAGCTACCTTGTGATTTTAACCTGTCTAAAAAAAGAAATGGTTTATAGATATTGATATTTTGATAATCGCTTGTGCACTTTTCCTTTATAACACCTTAAGTTGAAATGACGTAAAAATGTTGAGCTTTTGTGTGTTTTTGATAATATTGCTATGAAAATACATTTATAGCAAACAATTTATTCTTATAAAATAATAAACAAATTAACAATATATTTAACAGTTTGACATTCAATCCTACATATACAATATCATTCTGCCATACTTTACTGTAGACGACTTTTTTTGTCAATTTCTAGAAAATCAACGTTCAATATATAACACACATAATTTATAGTTCACAAATAGATTACAGATTAGGTTGGAAAATGGATGATATATAAATGAAATAATTGTATTCAAAAACAGACTGTTCGTTTAAACATTAAGTGCAACTAATCAAATCGCAATTAAAAGACAGACCAAAAACTTGTACGTCAATGTTGCTTTCTAAGTTTATAGTTGGTTTGGTATATAAACATTAAAATATACCGGGTAAAGTATTGTAGCTACTAAAATAGTTAACTTCATCCACCATTATGACGAGGGGGTCTTGCTGGAATATTCATCTGAGTTGCTGTGGGTGCAGAGCAATAAGGCTTGACAGCAGGCCTCTCATTACACATAGGAATTGACGCACAACAACCGGGTATTTCAAATTTTTCCAGCGTTTCGGTTTTGCACAATTGCATCTCTTTTGATGCTACGAAATATTCAGTGTCAGTAGTTTTTTGATTGGCTTTGCATTTGTGTAGCTTAAGCTGTCGCAGGCGCCTTTGGGGTCGATGAACATTATCAGTCATATCATCTAAGAAACCCATTTCTTGAAAAAAAGGTTTCACTGCATCAATAGAATCTTGAACCAACTTGTTATGATGATCGAGCAATTCCTTAATAGTACCCAAGGGTAAGTTAAAATCGCCGGCAATAAGGACTTCAACTCCTTCAACAAAAGCTAGGTACTGAGCTAACCAAACGTAACGCTCGGCAAAGCGAAATCGTTCTTGTGAACTAGTTTGTGTCAACTCATAATGCCATGTAACACACTGGAACTCTTTTACAACTTGTTTTGTCGGTTGGGGTGCCAAAATTTCTATCGATGGAAACAAAATCTTGTTTATATCCACGTCCGGAATTACAAGGGAACCGGATGCTCCAGATGATTTTATACGTAACTTATTCGTATCGTATAATAAAACAGTATCATTGTTATGTGTAACTGTTGCCTGTTTGTATTGCGATAACACTGGTGACTTCATATCTGGTTGATCACCAGGTAAAAACATAATGTGTGGTTTGGCATCTCCAATGACATGCTCCAACATGGACTTCCGGTTTTGTGCAGCTGTCCGACCCGAACTATTCATGCTTATTATTTTTAATGAATCTGTTTGATAATCCCGACCCATCTTCTCCTAAAATTAGAACAAATGTGAATAATTACTTTACTAGAATTGTCTCGGTAAAGGAAAATGTGTCCCTTGATACCATTTTATTCAGTACTATATCTGTAATAATGTTTTTTGTGCTGAATTTGCTTCCCCGTTTGAACTTTTTAGTTTTTGGTACTTTTCGTTCAATACTTTTGGTTTTTATTCTTCCAATGTTATGATTCAAATGCTGATGATGAGATGTTCGATACTGTGATTTCATTATTATTCGTGGGGACCAATTTTCGTGGTCTTCGTGGGTAACAGTACTAATCATCCACAAAAATAGTAATCCAACGAATTTTTATTATTACATTGATTCTTATAAGCAAGATAAGCAAACCATAAAATTAAGAATCCAACGAAATGCCTTTGTTGTGAAAAACCAATAAATGAATCCACGGTATGCAGCATAACCAAACTAACAGTTTTACACCCGGTTTTTTTTTGTAATTTTCGTCTTTTTATGTAATTTCCAAATCTAGTTCGTTTGATAAAACAATGTATTTATTTTTTGTGATTTAAAAAAACAATTAGAAAACTATCTGACATGCCAAGAATAGAACTGTTTCACTTTTGATTTAGGTAAGCAATAGAATAAGACTCACTTCGATATACGAATTATAATAATACTATCTGCGATTTTATATTTTTTTTTGTCTTTTGTCTGTATATTTCTGAAAAGAGAAAAAATACAACTCTTACTCATACACAAAATAGTTTGTATCGAATCGTTTTATGAAGATATTGAATTTTGTTTTATCAAAATTTAAATGGAATTTTTAAAGCTTATATTTTAGATTTGGATTGTTTAAAAACTGAGAAAGATGTGTTGTTGATAGATGTTGATGTGCCCCAACGATAACCCTATATTTTTTTTTCAAATTTAAACATGCACGTACCATTTCATTTTACAGTACATAATGTATTTTCTTATTCTTTTTCTGAATCGCTCACCTTTTATTCGAAGATACTATTCAAATATTAAAAGAAAGGGAAACAACTCCTATCAATAAGGTCTTACAACTTTCACCCCATTACATTATTTTTAGATCTTTATGTGCTTAATCATATGCAATTTAATTTTTTTATTCAAATATCTTTTACAGTTTTCAAGATACATGTATTGGTCTAAAAAGAGCTAAATATGAAGAAAAAAAGGCACTAACTCCTATTAACTTCATCAAAACTTCAGGGCAGGTAGATCTTGATGTGTTGATCACTTTTACCCAAACATAATTTTTAATATCTGTTACCATTTTTGAGCAATTTGCAAAAAACTGCAATTTTTACCCTAATGTTCTATTTATAGCCATGGTGGCCATGTTTTTTGTCGAATCAAAATTTCGAACCATAATTTTGTAGACAACATACTACAAAACAACCCTACCAAGTTTCATTACGTTTAGCCAAGAGGTTTCAGAGAAGGAGATTTTTGAAAAGTTGAACACAAAGCTGTGAAAATGGTCAATTTTTCTGATCCAAGGGGTATAACTCTTAAAGGAACGGTCCTACAACTTTGACTCTGTTTCAACTTTTATAGATCTTGATGTGCTTAACCATATGCAATTTATTTTTTCCAATATCTTGTATAGTTTTCATGATATAGGTATAAAAAGGGCAAAATTTGGAAAAAATCAAGAAAAAGGGCAATAAATCCTACAACGATAGTCGGATCTTCTTCAAAAATTTCAAGGCAGGTAGATCTTGATGTGTTGATTACTTTTACCACGCCGGGATTTTGATATCTGTAACGGTTTTTGAGTAATTTGCAAAAACAAACTGCAATTTACCCATATGTTCTATTTTTAGCCATGGCGGCCATGTTTTTTGTCGAAGTAAAATTTCCAACTATAGTTTTGTAGAGGACACACTTACAACAACCCTATCAAGTTTCATTACATTTGACTTAGCGGTTTCAGAGAAGAAGATTTTTAGAAAAGTTGATCGACGGACGACGGACGACGGACGCCAGGTGATGGCAAAAGCTCACATTGCCTTCGGCAAGGTGAGCTAATAAAATACTTGTTATTTTTTTAAAACTATTTTAACACCACCACATTTCATATGTTCCTGTCCTAAGCAAGGAATCTTTGACAAAGCTTTTGTTCGCAATTATCTATTTGATGTTTTCTGTTTCTTGTTTAACAACACGACGGGTGTGCTATAACAGGCAGGAACCACTTATTCTTCCAGAGCATCTGAGTTCACTCCTGTCATGGCTTGAGTTTGCATTAATGATTTCCTTTCTGTTGATTTTTGTGTTGTGTGGTTCTTCGTTCTGTTATTGTTCGTGTTTACCGGATTCGGCGTTGCTCCATCGGACTTTTAACACCTGATTGCCCTATTGGTGCTTATTTGCTTCTCAAGTCTTTCTTTGATCATTTCCGGGCCGGATTTGAATTGCATGCAATTTATTTAGACCTTTGGCTTATTGCTGAAAACTACTGGCTGTTTTGCATTGTAGATGTTTTCTTTAAACTACCACTTGTTACGTTACCTCCGTGGCGGACAACTATTCCACATCTCATAATTTCCATTGTGTGTCCGTCCAACATTCAAACGAGTTAAAAATTCAGAAATACTGGATGTTTGCATCGATATATAAACCAGGGGTAAGTTTTTTATTCAAATGTTAGTATGGCCATAGAGCTCATAAACACAATATTGATATATATCAGAGCAACATACTGTTAGAATTTTATTTTTTTTCAATGAAAAAATTGAAGATTCGGTTATTTTATCCGGCGTATAGATATGACATCTCTAAATCAAAATGCACGTAGATTTCGTGCAACTGCAAAGTGTATATAAACGTCATTGTTGGATTCCAGTCTTAACTGGATTCGATATAAGCTGTACTTAAAATGATCATCCAATCAAATTGTTTTGGTTTTCAATTTTAAAGGTATACAAGCCCCAATGTTCTTTCAACGCAAATGCATCAAGTATTTATTTATAAATAGTCGATATAGTGAAGTGAATTATGTGTTATGGTGTCTTGTTCATTCACTCCATATCCTTTTATAAATTGATATTTCAGTAATCATAAAATAAATGTGAATTCAACATAATCAAGATATTAAAAGATTTGATTTACTTGCTTTTTTTCTGTGAAGAAATAATGTAATTATTTCAAATAGAAAATAATGAATATTAGACTTTTAACAATGTGACATTATAGCTTTTTGTAGTATGTATGGTATCGTACCTTCAATAGCAATTCAGCTCACAATATGCGCCTTTGGTGCAAGTCTAGAGCTAATATATACCTAAATTTCCCAGATTTTGATATTTGATATTTGATATATCATCGGAAATTTTCATTTATCAATCGATAAGAAGTGTACAGTTTGTGCATGCCCAATAAATATTACACAAGAATATTTTATTCTTCCAATTATACAATTCAAAGACTATATTAAGCTTTTACGTGTTTTGATAAACTATATCGTTATTTATAAATTTTTAAGTTAGGTAATATATATATTTAGACCTGATTTATGTATCTCCGTATTTTTTAGTTTCGATATTCAATTTTTCAAAAACCCTTACTAATTTGTTTATAAATAGGTAGACTGGGTCATATTCGATCATATGCAAGTTTATCTAATATTCTAAACGTTCTTTGAACAACTTATCATTCGACCGAGTAAACGTTCGTTGTCTCACGAACAGCTTTACGTGAAAAGAGGCTCAAAAATCTAAAAAAAAACTGTTGACAAATGTATTGTTCTATAATGAATTAACATAAACGGCCATTTGTTTTAAAATATTGATATATCTGTTCAAATTCTTTATCTAAATTACTACTTATTGGGAACAAATATGATCTAATAGCTTTTATCCCCCAAATCAAAGTCCATGGAAAAGAAATTTTAACATTGTTCAGTATTTTGTAGAAGTTTGAGTGCAGATGTTGGTTTGTCATAGGGTCTTGTTTTGTCTTCCTTTACCGGATTTGACACGCTGAATAGACTATTGGCAACGCGACGGATGTGCTATAGCAAGCAGGAACTGCTTACTCTTCCGGAGCACCTGAATTCACTCTTGTTTCGACTGAAGTTCGAGTTGTTGATTGATATTCAGTTATTTTGTGTTTCCGTGTTTTACATGTTGTCTGTTTTTGTCCCGTTCTTGTTGATGTTTACTGGTTTTGTCTCTGCCCTTTCGGACTTTTGATATTTGGATACCCCATTGGTACCTCTGCTTCTTTTTGAACGATGACTTTAAGAACTCAACATCTATTATTTTTGCATTCATCGAAAGAAAATATATTTTCATCTTTTCATTCGTGGGCACCAATTTGTGCATAGTTATGCAATGACATTAGTATGGGTTTTAAGATACCTATAATACTTAACGTTTTTTGTTCATTTGATATAATATATATAAAAAATAACAAGCTTTCAAATATTTGTCTAAAGTATTTTATTTCATATAAAATATTTATTTTGTCAATTGAAGATGACAACTAATGGTACCCTACCTTCAATATTAGTTTAAAGCACAATGTACGCTTTTGGTGCAAAACTAGAATTATAAATTCTAGCTCCCATGATTTCAACACATGGTTTAATTATATCGTAAATTTTCATTATTTGAGATAACTCAAAAAGGTGTATATATTCATAAATATCATACAATCATACATGTAATCCATGTATTTCAAACTCTTTCTAGCTATACTTCACGCCAGACAGTCGGTTAATTGAGGAAAAAGTCTGTTGATTTACCTGTATATGCAGTTAAATGGGAAATGAGTCTGTTGATGGAGTCGGTAATAGGTCTGTTGAGAGTAAAATTGAAATTTAATTCACAAATTCTCTGGAAAACGTCTATTTTTTACATGAAATAAGTATCCAATCAAAAAACAAAAAGTGTAGGACAAAATGATATTCATTTCAGCATAATTTCCAATAATTCCACAGACAGAAAGCCATCACAGTTTGTAACAAAACGAATAGGCGCAGAGACAGTAGCAGCAGTATTAAGGACTAAAAAAACATTTTTTCACCAAAAATCGATTAGTCTCTTAGAAAAAAATAACAGATTTGGTACCAAAATGTGCGGTTAGTTATCAGCTAAATTATTGGTTATTAAAATTTTAACATATAAATATTTTAGATATGGTTAATCGTCCTTTTATTAAAAATTTGATGGTTAAAGTCTGTTGATGAGTTGGTTAATGTCTTTTTTGTCAGTTGATGCGTCAATTAACCAGTATAAAACGGTAATATAATGGTATACTGCGCGTTAAGAAGGTGATGAAATGATGATAATCAAACTTTAGATACGTCTAATGTCTTTATAAGGCAAAAACGTCAAATCATATTTCCAATTGGGTGTTAAAAGGAAGAAATGAGTAGAATCACCTGAAAATGACAGGAAAGTCTACGATTTGTTCCATTCTCGATTTCACTTTGTGTCCGTATGTCAGTCCGTCACAAAGTTTATGGAAGCAACTGATCTGTTACTTTCGAGCATAATTTAGAAATAGTTTGTGAGTAGTATACATGTATCCTGTTGACGAGCATATTATAATTTTTTATCCCGTTTTGTGGAGGTAATTTGTACTGAGCAACTTGCTAACGAAACATCTAATCATCATGTCTTCGTCATATTGTTGTTGTATCTTCTTTGAAACTGTCCACCATTTTGGTAGTTAAGGGGAATGTACCTTTTAAATAGTGATATTTTTGCCAATGAACCCGCTATTATTTTAGATAAAGTTGAATTGGTCATGACGAGCTACTTTACAACATTTTACCTATCTTGCTTTTCCACAGGTTTTTTCTCTTAAATAAAGTGTAATGCTAACCTATAAATAAAAAAAAAACTTTTCCTGCAAAATTTATAACTCCTATTATCTTTAAAACAATTTGGGGATGCTAATTTTTTTGTTTCGCCTGCGACTTTAGTTACTAGACAAGTATTATAGCTTGGTATCTGATATTTGGTAAGTATACAGACAGTTGGGGTTATGGTCTACGCAACTACTAGTAATTCCATGCCGTTTGCCATTTTCATGGTTCAACGACTCTGTCAATTTCGAGGTTACCTCTTTGCCAGGCTTTTGAGAAACTAAATTAAGTGAAAAGTATAGTAGCTAGGCATTTAATATTTATAGACAGTTATGGACGTTGTCTACGCAACTAATTCCATTTGAAACTGACCCCATTTTCGTAGTACAGCGGATCTGCAGACTTTTTGGAACCATAAAACTCTTTGTAAGACGTTTGGTTTGAAAAATGTATCAAATATAAAATTCTTTGTTCGTGTGCATTGTTCTTTTTGTAGTCGCAGCGGTTCAGGTCCATAACCCAGCAGATCGATATCGCCACCTTCATCTGTAAGTCCAGGTGCCAACTTTTTTTCCATCAAATGTCAAAACGTAGAACTCTTAATTTGACATGCAATTAATTTTATCATTTCTGTGAAAATGCCCGGCCCCTTTATGTCAGGTAGTATCATTTCATTCGTCTATATGTATATGGGATGGTAGAGCAAAATTGATGCGTGCTGTACCTGGATCCATGGCTCCCGGGTGAACTGCCAAACCTACGTGCTTGTATCCTGACATAAATCTTTGAAATCTTCATTGGAAGAGAATCTTCCCCAACCACCAGAACTGTCGGGTCGCTTTGAATGAATACCTCATATGTGTTGTAGATTTTGATGACCAAAACCTTAGAACGTCACAGAATAGAAGAAAACAAATATTTGTGAAATCAAATTTGCCAGCCGATATCAATGTGAATAACATGTAAATATTGGATTAACTTATTTCGACGAAACTCTCGGACTACGGCAGACAACATCACATATAATCGTTGAACCCAGTGATCATCGTTGACGCCATCGGCATCGACTTCATCGTCATTTTCATCCAAAATGATATCAAATGTGTTATTCATCACCTGTGCATTATCTTGTGAACTGTTGACGTTGACAAGCCCATCTATAGTATTGTTAGTTCGTATTTTCTTCCACTGATACTTTCTGTTGTTGTAGTTTTTGTTTTTTTTCTCTTCATTCTGCAATGAATGTAATTTATCGATCACTTTTTTGTTGACGAACGCATCAAAGCTTTGAAATTGTCTGTTTAAATTTTAAAATTCAGACATATGTTGATTTTAGGCCTAATTGGTGTTCTACTTTTTTTGGATTTATTATTCTATGCTCTTCATATTTGTATAGTGTTTGGCTTTTGTAATAGTTTTTTGTGGTGTGACTAAGTGTGTGTTAATTATGTTCCAACAAATTTAGCTTGAAATCTTGCAATTTGAAAGCTGTGGGAGATGACATAAAGATTAGTTCATGCGCATAAATTAAAGTTTTGAAATTAATGATTGTTTTTTTTTTTTGGAATTGGACCTTCCATGATTCAAGTGCTGTAAAAGTCAAAATTCTAAAAAAAAATTAAATATATGCATAACCAACAAACACACACAATAGCACGAACAAACCGGAAAAACAAAAGACACGAAAAACTGAACAGCAACTGACAACTTGAATTCAGGTCAAAACGAGAGCTGACCGGGAAGAGTAAGTTGTTCATCCCTGTTGCAAAGTACAAGTCTCAATGCTAGTTACAATTCAGCTTGTAAAATCCAGTATAGGAGTACGAAATGACCCTATGACAAACAATGCACTTATCTGAGAGAATGAAATCACACTATGAGCCGATCATGTCTTTCATAAGACCTTCTTAAGAAAAGATAACAAACATAAAATTATGTAAACAAATACGAATTATCGAAATTTATTAAAAATAAGTTGTATTCATATATTCTTTTGATGAATATTCTCCTTTATAATGTTTTTGACCACACCATATATAGCGAATGCTGACAAATTGATTAACATATTTGCTCTCAACAGACCGATCAACAGATTGAGTTTTCATTAACCGACTCATCAACAGACTGTGTTTTAACTAAAACATGATTTTTAGCACAAAAACCTAAAATTGAGCACAGTGGTTTTGCATATAAATAAAATAGAACGCATCCGATGTAATGCATCTGCTGGTGCAACAAGAAAAACGTTATTTTGATATTTATTAGGATTTCGCATGGTTTTGTTTACATTTTTGAATGCTAAAATGTTAATGAAATTAATACTGAGTAAACGCCTTTTCATTTTATAGCTTATTAAATTGGTGTTAATACAAACTTTTAACATTTTTAATTAAAGTATTCTTTTTCATTTTGTTAGACATAAATGGTTTTGCTAATTGATTTACCATATTAGTGAAAATATGTCTTTTTTACTATTCTTACGATGTTTTTCTCGATACTTCCATATCAACAGACTCGAATCGACTCCATCAACAGACTCATTTCCCATTTAACTGCATAAACAGGTAAATCAACAGACTTTTTCCTCGATTAACCGACTGTCTGGCGTGTACTTATGCATCGAAAATGTACATAATTGATATGCCCTAACCATAACTATGTATGCCTGTATATATGTTATTGGTTTGCAAGCTTTCGAAAAGAAAACTCAAATCCACAAACTGAATCTTCAAGAGGTAGTCTGTGTCAAGACCGATATACAAACAAAAGGTGTGAGAATAAGAAACAGTCCATCGGTCGACATGGCTTGCAATATACGGAGGAAATTCCGGGTACACGAGAGGACGTATACAAATTATAAAAGTGATAAACATTGAGATACAAAACGCAATGAAGCTGTTAGCCCGATAAGATGAAAACCAATAATTGATATAAATTCTAATTTAAAACAGTACAGCCATAATATAAAAAATATGAGGGTTTTCGCTGACCTGTTTTTAGAAAATGCTATTTCTAAACATTTGATTAAAACTCAAATTCAGATTCAAATTTTAAAAAAGATAATTAAATAACAAAAAATACATATTAGACAGACTAAGAAAACCCTCCTCAAAACATGTTACTCGACTTTCGGCATATGTTTTAAACCGTTTATCATAATTGACTGACAACCAGTGACAGACAGCCTTATGATATTATATATGTTAAAAAGAATCACATGAAAAGAATAAACAAGGATTACTTATTGACTCTAATATCAAGCTAAGGTTTTTACTTAATTTGATGACAGCTCTCTATATGTATTAAAATTAACATGTAAACTGTACTGCAATTAAGTTAAAATTCACAATACCTCTATTAGCCAGATAATGCACGTTGTTGGTGCAAGTATATACTATGTGTAAATGTACTGTACTGCAATTAAAGTAAAATTCACCTTACCTCTATTAGCCAGATAATGCGCGTTTTGGTGCAAGTCAAGAGCTTATAAATGATTAAAATAACCAGAAACTTCCATCATTGCAACATTGTCTAATAATATCGTTGGGATTTTTCATTTACCTTAAATAGCATACAGATCAGGTGCATTTATTGATAAATATTATGCAATCCTTCATCATATTCTTATGTATCAAAAATTTACAGATTGCACTTATCGATATATAACGTGGATATCAATATATTATAAATATGATTTAGAATGGGTTTTAAAATAGTTGTCGATAAGCACATTTCAGTCAGACAATAAAAAACTTAAAATAATTAAATAATAATTAAAATAAAAAGATACTCTGCTTAAATTGGTTAATGTGAAAATTTTACTGTAACTGCATTTGTGACTATAGAGTGCATTTGTTAAAATAATATAGCCAGCCTAAAATATATAACTTCAATAGATAAAACAGACGAAGATTTCGGATCGTTGTGCTCGGTAATCCGACAGTCCATTAGTCTGACAGTCTGATGGTCCAACGGTCAATCAGTCCGATAGTCCGACATCCATTCACTCTTAACTGAAAAAGTAAAACAAAAAACCAAACTCTGATGATTTGAGAGAATGTAAGGATCGTCCACACCGTTGAGTTTCTGTTGCCTATAAAATTGTCCCGTGCGGGGCCCAGGTGGCGAATAGGCACACAGCAGAGCCTACCTTGTCGCAAGAAGCGAATAATATTCTTGGGATTCTGACATTGGGTAAGTGCTCAGCCGCAGAGCGACCAAGTGTGTACCACAGGTGGCTGAATATGGTGGCTCTCGTCTGCGGATGTTGTCGGGTTTATAATACGGAAAGCACGACCACTGACCATAGTAAGCCAACGTGTGTGAAGAATGCCAGGCTTCCCTTTGTGAGCCGCCAAACAGTGCACCACATAGGCAAAGCTTTCTGTCCATCTCCCTTGTCCAGTTGTCTTCTAAACTCACTGTGTTTGATTCTATCTCATCCTATATACCTCAGTATTATCGTTTCATGTTCATTTAATCATCTTTTTTATGTTAATTCTATCATCCTTTTCATGGTAATCGCTTTATATATCCTATATAAAGTGTTACAAGGCCGTAAAACACCAACTCACTCACACTTACTCTGGAACACATTGAAGATTATGCATGAAAAAAAGCTAAATGAAAACAACTTATTAAACCATCCAAGGTTTTGCTCATTATTTAAGACACTTATTGATAATTGTGGGGACTAGTGGGTCCACTGTATGCACCAATTATTTACATTGTCAATATATGCAATATCAAACAGCTTTAATTATGAAAAGTATAAAGGGAGCATAGTTTATATACTAATTAATCAAACAACAAAGGAAAAAGAATAATACTCTTGAACACCGATGCTTACTAGTATTTAAACATATTTTATGCATTAATTGTTTGTCGTGATGGAACGATGTTATTAAGGGACCGACCATTTAACTTGAAGGGGGGCCTTGGTTTTTTCCTAAAAAAATATTCTGAAAATTATTTTTGATGAAAAAAATATTTTTGGCAGCTGAGGGTAAGAAAAAAAATATACTGAAGAAGGATTTCTGCTATAAAAATAATGCTGATAATGAAAAAAATATTATGTCGCGACGCCTTCGAAAAATAAATTTTGGTCTGCGCTCTGCGCAGAAAAAAAATCTGATCAAAACAAAAAACCAAGCCCCCACCTTTCAAGTAAAATGGTCTAGCACGAATTTATATATGCGAATACCGTTGTAGGAAATACCAATTGCAGACTCGAACTTGTAAAGGAAAACTTATCATTATTTGTATAGTGTACTTAGCCCAAGATTGATAAGGTCACTTTATACCAATTTATAGGTAAGATTCAGATCGACGTCTAGACTTTAACGTCTTTTCGATCCTGTTTTAGGTCACAATAGATCTTATCTCAAATCTACGTCTTTTTACTCCCAATCATAAATGCACGTTCATTCTTAAATCGACATTCGTTTCTGTCTTCTCATATCTCCGTCAGTTCTAGAATAGACGTCCATTTTTATTTCAAATACATTTTAAATGTACCTCGAAACTTAAAGATTATTTTTTATGTGAACAACGGTGTGCAAGGTAACTTATGGGAATACAAGCAGAATCTAAAACTACAATCAAATTTGATAAGACGCTGATTTATCTCAGTACGATTTTCTTGCACTAAAAACCAAACCTGGAAATTGAAACGGTGTCAATTTTAGGTATACAAAAATTGTAGCCAATCTGAGATTACAATCGGACGTCTACGGTAAACCCAGGCAAATGTAGACGGCGATTTGAGGTTTGGACATCGATTAGAGTCCGGGCGTCGTTTAGAGTTCAACATATATGAAAAAAGACGCTATAGAAAAAAGAAATACTATAAATGACAGATAGGAATAAAAAGCAAGAGACAAATAAGAAGTGACATAAATAATTTGAAGACAGTCCTTAAAAAAAACAAATACCTGGCATTTCAAACCTGTCGCGATGACTAACCTATTTTTATAAGACCTGTCACGATGATTGACCAGCTTTAACAAACCCTGTCTTGACGAATGATTTGCTTTAACCTGTTTTGTCATGATGGCAGGCATGCTTGAACCGTGTCAAATATCAAAGAAGGAAGGATTAAAAACAAGGCAAAAACAAACCAGAAAAATGGAAGATCACAATGGTCCTGACTTCTGACGAAAAAATCATAGTCTTGAAAATTATCATCAAGCACTATACCGAACATATGTAAATGAAATAATACAAATATTTAGGATTGTAAGATGATTTCCTCGGTATAACATGTATAACGGACAACTAAACACTGATTGGATCAATAACGTTCATTTCCATTATGACAGGATTCAAATTATTTTCCACGAATCAAAAACAGTATAATTTTATAAACTTTATGTTAAAGCCGGTCGCAGTTGGGTCAATAGATCACAAAAATGTACTTGGCATTGGTATGAGTTAAAAAAAATGTACACACCACATATGCTGATGAGGTAGGTATGATACGTTCCAAGTTAGAAGAAGATTGCCAATTTAAAATTCAAAATCGTCACTCTTGTCGTATTTTATTGTGATGTCAAATTAAACCACTCGAGAGAATGACGTGGAGCTTATAGAATTTTTGGTTTCTTACTGTTGTGTTAAAATCCATGGTACAAATATAATGGTAAATAGATTATAAATTTTGAACAATGGACAGGAAGTGATAATCCAGTTAATCCATTTTGATCTTCAATTAAGGAAAGACTGTCATATTTTTATTCATTGCAGTATGAAAAAAAAAATTGCATGTCGCAAAACTCTTTTTTATGTCCCTAATGAAAAAAAAATTATGACAGTCATTCTTTATAAGTAAATTTTCAAAACAATTAAACACAATCAAAAAAACATGAAAATCTTACAAATAATAGAACTACAATGGTGGCACTTCCTTTTAAAAGTGGGTGTTTCCCCATGATTTTTTTCGTTGGGATATGGAAAAAAAATCGTCCAATCAAATTGCAGTATTTTAATCAAGTTTTTATTTGGTATAAAAGGAAATTTAACAGATAGATAAGCAATTATTAAACTTTTTAAAATCTTTTGGCCAATATTTTTGTACCATGTACTGAACCCAAACAGAGTAACTTAAATATCTAATGAATGATCATAATAACATTGCAAATGAAGGGGGTTACGCGCCATAAAACCAGGTTTTACCGACCATTTCTTTTAAAATGCCTCTGCCACGTCAGCACCATTGCAAGGTTTTTTTATCTTCAGTGTGTCTTTC
Organism: Arcuatula senhousia; assembly: GCA_963971305.1. Classification (NCBI taxonomy): domain Eukaryota; kingdom Metazoa; phylum Mollusca; class Bivalvia; order Mytilida; family Mytilidae; genus Arcuatula; species Arcuatula senhousia. The sequence goes on from OZ020306.1 coordinate 48,734,698, forward strand.
TTGTTTTGTCCTTTCTCTTGGATATCTATTTTGATCCTTCAAGTTCTGTTATTTTGCAATTACCTTTATCTATCCCTGCATGTTAAATTCGAGGAGTTTATCAAGCCAACAAAAATACTGACACATAGGCATCGTCAATATATTTCAAAGTGTGTTCAAAGTAGAAAGATCTTTCGTTCAATGCTCTTTACAATGTTTTCTTCAGACACACATCATCGTAGAAGTTTTTTATGAGGATATTGTCTATTAGCGTTGAGGCAGAAAAAATTATTCCTCTTTAAAAATCTAAATTCTATTTTATACGAAATATTTCAATACCAAAACAAATCACATAAATCAGGTTTTAGCAAACAGAAACAGAAAAGGTATTGTGTTGCAACAAAAAATCGAATAGTTATGCAATATTGACCTGCTGTTTTTCTACGTATCAAGATCAGACTCTTAAAAAAGTAAAAAAGCATGCATAAAAATAGAACGGTATGATACACAAGAAGACAATACCAGAAATAATTCTAACATCGTAATTTAAAAGGTGATACACAAGGAAGGTGAATAATTTTTAAAAAATAGATTATAAGAAGCAATTGTATTGCAAAACCTTGAAAGGTCTATTGTTCTTGGCATTTTAAACATATCAGAGCATTAGTATGTACAATTGCGAAGAAAGAGGTGAAAAACCAAAATGGTCGTCTGTACCCGAATATGTCAAGCAAAGAAACGACAATAGGGCATTATAGTGTCAAAGTCCGAATGAGCAACGACAAACCGGTAAACACGAACAAGAAAACACAAAGCATAAACAAACGTAAAATAACAGAACAGAAATCAACAACGCGAACTCAAGATGTAACAAGAATGAACTCAGGTGCTCGGAAGAGTAAGCGGTTCCTTCCGTCTATAGCACAACCTTCGCACTGCTAATTTGCAATTCAGTGTGTAAATACGGTAAAGGAAGACAACAAAACTCTATGATAAACCAACATCTGCACTTATCTGCGAGATAGAAATCCCATATTTGTCTACGAGTGCATGGTGTCTACCGTAAAATTCATTCAGTAAAGACAGCAACCAAGGAGAAACATAACCTTGTGTTAGCAATTTTTGTCAACCGTGACGTTCTGCCAAAAAGCCTGTGAAGATGAACGTGACTGTAACAAAAATTTTGAGCAGACACTTTAGAACAAAAAAAAAATATTTAGCAATTAACGATTACGTACACAAGAGCAATGTTAATAGTATTATTATGAAATTTGCTAGGGGGATATACAGTTATCAGAAACTTTAATTGAAAATGAATTTAAAACAAAAAAGCAGAGGTTCGATTGGATTAGTTGAATTTCAAAAGTCCGGAAGGGTTAAGACAAAACAAGTAACCACGAACGAGAGGAAGAATTATTGATTTCTTGTTCAGGAAAAAAAACTCACATTCTACCAAAATATCAATAAAAACTATCATAGTAACTCAATTATAAACATGGGCAGGGTCTTAAGATGAGGATTCTGTTGTAGCAGTCAAATACTGTGTAATAAGCATATCAAGAGTTATATTAATGGTGCTTGCTCATAAAAAATAAAACTGCCATTGTTATTTATTGAAACCAGAACTTCAAATGTTAATATCAAAAGAAAGAGATTCAACTGTGCTTAGAAGGAACATATGCATATCAAATTTCATCAGCCTAGAACTTATAGTTCCAAAGATATGGATGAACTCGCAAAACTTTAACATTGCTATTATATGTACTAGTATTGAAAATCGTTACAGTCACTCAATCGGCACATTAAGGTCAAAGTCAAAGTCAGACTTGGGGATGCAACTGAATTACACTACTACATGTACTAATGCATATGCATACCAAGTTTCATTAACCAAGAACCATCAGTTCTTGAGGTATGGAGATGCTTTCAAAACTTTAACATTGCTATTATTTGTTTTGAAAATTGTCAGTCATTCAACTGGAACATCAAGATCAAGGTCAAAAATAGGGATGCAACTGTACTACCCTACTACTAGTGCATATGAATACCAAGCTTCATCAACCGAGAACCAACAGGTTGTTTGCCAAACTGTAACATTGCTATAATATACATATTGTTGCAAATGGTTAAAGAAGCAAAGGTGTACCAAAGGGGTAATCAGTATCATAAAACCGTAAAGACAAGGACAAAACCGGCAGACAAAAAATCATCACAACAAAACAAACCACATATCAACATAAAACACACACATACATAACAACAAAACCGCATTCAGCAACGCGAACTCAAGAGTGAACTCAGGTGCTCCGGAAGACACTCAACAAAAAATCGAGATCAAGGTCAAAAAAGGGTGATGCAAATGTTCTAAGCTACTACTAGTAATGGGACATATGCATACCTGGTTTCATCAACCATGGACTTAACGTTATTGAGATATGAAGTTGCTCATAAAAACTCAATATTGAAAATTTACGCCGCCGCCGCTGGTTAAGTAACATCTATGTGCCGCTCTGCTTTGAAGGCGAGATAATAATAACAAACCAAGAAGCTATCTGAAGCATGAATGCTTATGACCCTTTTTACATTTCATGACTACTCTCAGGCATATATTTTTGATATGTAATGTGATCAAACAAAAGGCGCCCTCTGAACATAACATACAAAGTTTGTAAAAGCGCTTAATTAGTTGATCATATATATAACACAGCTTTCATTGAATTTGCTACAATGTTTATTTTATCAGACAATAAAAATGAATTTATATTTAGTTTGAGAGGCAAAATTTTGAGTAGGGCTCATCTGAGAGCTGATACAACTCTAAAAAGATGGGCTTCTTGTATATGGTAAATGAATTCAATATTTTGAGAAGCAAATATGTACCAGCATTTATCTTCAAAGGCCAAGACAAAGTTGGTAGACATAAAATCACAACAATAAAAAGCTTCTCCAAGCGCAGCATGATACGACCGCAACATGTCGAGCCCTGTACGTTTTAGGCCAAATATGGATAGTTAATTGCTATGGACACATGCAGCCCATAGTTGAAATGCAAAGTGTTTTGAAACATACAGCCTTTGGTGGATTTTCCACCCACATAAGGAATTCTATTTTTTTCAAAAGCAGACCAAAATAATTTACAGTTTACAGTTACACAATATCACCCCATGTGGCCTCTAATTACGATATCTTTTACTTTTAATTTTGCCCTTTTTGGTCCTTTATGGCAAAAAGGGGAGGGCAATGTCACAAAATTTATCTTTAATATTGTAAATTCACTACTTCAAAAGTGATAAGCAAAAAAAGTATCGATTTTAAAAAAGGCCCCTCCAAATCAATCCCATTCACGGTTAAATGGTGAGGCATCGCATTGTCAAATTTCATAGCAATTGACAAACCAGAAGAACAAAAGTTATAGTGGGAACAAACAAAATAGTAGCATTTTTGGCCCCTGTTTTAGCCCCTAATTTCTCAACGATAAAAGGGGGACTTTCTATATCAATCCGCATTTTTTTTTTGCTGCCGTATAATAATAAACAGCATAGACCAACCATATTGCATTCAACAATGAATATTAGTTTGAATGGGAGTGCAATTAGGTGCACCAGAAGAGTAAGCAGTTCCTGTTTGTGCATCCGTCATGGTGAAAACAATCGATAAAATGTGGGTCAAATCCAGAAAAGAACAACAGTACTAAACCATTGTGTCAAACCAACATCACAATTAAAAATCCCGTATTTATTAAAAGACATTATAGAATTTACGAGGCCCGCGTCATGTCTGGATTTATATCTCAAAATCGATATACATAGAAGACTTTGTACAAAGCTTGGTGACAAACTTGATGACTTAAACTTTCCATCGTCAACATTTTCCATTTTGTGAAGCAGCATTCCGACAAAGATTGGGTGAACATCCCGACCTTGTTGGAAATATTAACAGATCCTTGATGGAACATTTTCTATGACAAGCAGGTTGCTAACACAGAAATATGCATACTCCTTAGCTGTTGGCATTTCTAAAAAACAGTATAAAGGAAGACAAATGCAAGATATCAGATGAGGGCAGATGTTGATTTGACATGTACAAGGTCTTCCTTTACAATATATCGAATTTGACCCACACAAAAAAAATCGGTCGTTGACAACGTGTCGAGTAAACTAGCTGTTGAGCATACAGGGACTTCTTTGACTATCTTTTCACATTCGGTTCCCGTTGCTGATACCTTTTTGCATTTGGTTCCCGTTGCTGAGGGTTGTGATATGTGTTTTATATGTTGATAGGTTTGTTGTTTGTGGTTATTTTATGTCTTCCAATGTTGTCTGGCCTTTTTTGATATTCATTTTTTGTTATTTAAATGTTTTTCAATCATAACTTCTGCTAGTGGCAAGTTTTTCCAGATTCAACATTCAACCTTTTTTGTCGATTGATACTGAAAAAAATATTGTTTAAGCCTTTATGCACGATATTTCAATGCCTTATAGGTACTCCAAAGTTTTGATGTTGAAAGTATTCTTTAATGACCAGTTATCAAAACGAAATACTTTTCACAACCTGTTTTAATAAACATTTTTTTTTAAATGCAAGTGCCAACTCAAAGCCATTGCAATCTTCAATTCTCCGATATGTTTTTTCTTGTTTTGTCTCTTTTCTTTGAAGTTTGATATCTACCCTCTTACTTCGTTAGTTTTGTTTTTATCTTTATAAAACCGTTTTTATGTCACTCAGTCTGCCCCGTACAAGGTTCAAGGTGTTTCTTCAACACTTATCATATTAATTTCACAAGACCATTCTGAACTTTTTGGAATTGTATTTCTATTCCATGTGGTCAGTTATGTTTAAGGAAGCCCCCGACTATTTCTACTCCCGTTGAACAACTGAAAGGTATAGAGACATTTGAGCCGAAATAAATAATATATCTATATATAATTGGTTTTAAAACAAACAATTTATTTTTAAAACTAACAAAATATTAACAATATATTCAACAGTTAACAATAAACACAACCTCATTCTTATTTAATTATATACCACCGTGGAGATTTTCATCACTAAAACATTTACCTGCACAATACAAAATTCATACAGCACTACAGTATTATGAATAAAAAATGATTCTGAAAACAATACATGATTTATATGTGTTTGTTGTACATCGTTCCAATTTGGAAAAAAAGTATTTTAAAATAAACAAAAGATAAATATTATTCTACTAAGAATTTAAAACATTTTATCAATAATAATCAAAGTAAATTTAAAATGTGAGATAAATTTAAAGTAACTCATATAAGACCAATGACTTTTTAACGTGTCGCAAAAAATAAAAAGAAAAAGAAAAAAATTATAATTACTTCTGAATCATTTTAAATAGTGTTTTCTCAGACGTGAAAATTTTATGGGGAAATGAGACTGGTATATTAAAAGATTTAATTTATTTACGAAACGTATTAAAATAACAGTTTTTGTCCTCTGATATAATAATCGTTTCATAATAACTTCATTAATTCTGTACAATATAAACTGTGTAGTTCTGCTTGATTGTTTTGTAATTTTAATAAATAAAATCAAGAAAATGATTTTTTTTGTAATGTAAAGATACTACAATAACAACACTGTGTACTTTGTCTTATGAATCGGAATACATTGTATACCTTAAATCTTATATTAATATTTAAACTGTAAGACTGGATCCCACATGTACAATTTCAAAGTATCATCCTTACACATTTTATCAACTTATTACAAATCAAAGTACAATGCATAAGACACATAGTCTCCAGTTCACATATACCTAACAGAATATCAGGTTGGAAAATGGATAATAAATAAATAAAATTTTGACATTCAAAAACAGGTCGTATGTTTACAAAATAAAGTGCAATTAATCAAATTGTAATTAAATACTGACCAATAACTTGTACTGCAATGTTTCATTCTCAATCTATTATGTTTATAGTGCTTTTGTATATAAACATGACAATAATCTGTGAATAGTATTTTGGCTAAATTGTCTTAAACTTCATCCACCATTATGACGAGGGGGTCTTGATGGAATATTCATCTGAGTCCTGGTGGGTGCCGGGCAATAAGATTGTACAACTGGACTCTGAGCATTGCAAATGGAAATTGACGCGCGTCGAACGGGTTGTTCGAATTTTTCCAGCGTTTCTGTCTTGCACAATTGCATTTCTTTTGATGCCACAAAATATTCATTTTCGGAAACGTTTGGTCTGGCTTTACATTTGACAGGTTTTAGTTGTCTCAGACGCCTTTCGGGTCGAAAAACATTATCAGTCATTTCATCTAGGAAACCCATGTCTTGGAAAAACGGTTTTACACTATTAATATCACCTTGAATCAACTTATTATGCTGATCGAGCAGTTCTTGTAGAGTTCCCAAAGGCAGATTGAAATCTCCCGTGATTAGCACTTCGACTCCGCTAACAAACGCCAGGTATTGTGCCAACCACACATATCGCAAAGCAAAACGGTAAAGTTCTTGTGAAGTTGTCTGTGTAAGCTCATAATGCCATGTGACAATCTGGAATTCTTTAACAACATGCTGCGTCGGTTGAGGAGCCAAAATATCTACCAAAGGATACGCCATCTTGTTGTTATCTACCTCCGGAATAACAAGAGAAGGAAGTAAGCCCGATGCGCCTGGAGATTTTAGACGCAGCCTTTTTGTATCGTATAATAAGACAGTGTCATTATTATGTTCAACTGTTGCTTGTTTGTATTCTGATAATATTTTTGATCTCATGTCAAGTTGATCTCCGGGCAAAACCATTAGGTCTGGTTCCTCATCTCCAATTATCTGTTCCAATATGGGCTTCCGAAAATTTTGGTAGTGTGAACCCTTCCGCCCCGAAGAATTCATGCTGACGATATTTAACCTATCTGTATCCCTACCCATGTTTTCCTGAAATCAATACGAACGTAAAACAGTTAAATTTTACAAAAAGGAAAAAAATATACTATGTACATGTCCAATTCTATATATTTTTTTTTTGAAATAAGGTCTTTTGATATAGTAACAAGTATATTTTCTTTGGTATTGTATGTTTAAATATTTTCTACAGATCTTCAGTAAGTACCAAATCTACTTTCGGTATTGTATTTTCAGAAAATCAAACGTATGATTGTATTACTTTTCCGTTTTGTATTTTTAGAAAATATAATATCGTAATTTTTGTTTATCAATCATCTATTAAAAGGATAAAATCTCTTAATCTGAAAAATTTAATAATGTACTGTTAACGCACATTTGCATTTATTGCTATTTTACATAATTCAATACGTTTTCCATTCAAATAATAATGTGATCTAAAACAATCAAAATTGGAAAATTATTTAACTTAGATCAGTAAATATTGCCAACAGAAAATCGATTGCACCTTTTGTTAAAGCAAATGTGATATATAGATAAAACTCACTATTATAAACAGTAAGACAGTATAATAATTATTCCTTCTGGTTTTACTTTTGTAGATTTAAGTCTGAAATAGAAAAGACAATCTTATTTTAACGGAAACAACGTTTAATGGTATAAATAAGCTAAATTGTTTATCTACTGGCAGACAGATTTTTACGATCCTCAACAAAATATTTTGTTCTAAGAACCATTTCATTTTTTTTTTTTTTTGCAACTCTTGTCAAAATATTTTTAAAAATCTGCTATCTAAAGTATAGCGTCAAAAATCATTTAGAAAAAAAAAACAATACCAACTTGTTAATTAAATGGTCTTCAATTAACTAACACATCCTTTAGGAAATTCAAATTCAACAAAATTGAAAAATTCTGGATATGTTTGCATCGATATATTTATCTGGAATAATGTTTTCAATCAAACGTCAATATAATGAAGTTGTTTTAAAATTATGGGAATTTAAAATTGCTTTGTTTCCTTTCTTGTTTTCTAGAACAAAATTAGCGTTTGAAAAGGTTACAACAAAACTATCGATCTGGGATGACCAATAAGAAAATACAATACAATGGGCATAAAGCCATCAAAATCTTATTTCAATTCATTGTGTGCCCTGTAATTTGTCGATTTAACTTATTAAGTTTAATGGTATCCTACCTTCATTAGCTTGTTCAATGCGCAATTAATGCGTCTGGTTCAAGTCTAGAACTAATATATACTATGCTAGAAATTTCCATGATTTTAGATTATGATCTAATAATACCGTTGGGAATTTCCATTTTTTTATTGGCAGGTAGTGCACAGCTGGTGCATGCCTTTATTACAAACATGATAAATATTACGCAAAAATATAATGATCTGCCAAAGGTAAAATTCCCAAGCTATTTTTAGATTATTCATGTTTTGATTAAGATAAATTTAAGGCAATTGATATATTTAGACCTTATTACGGTATGGCTAGTTTTTCAAAACCGGTAGCTGAATTGTTTAGAGGAAGACTATAGGTCAAATTCATACGCATACGTATTTTACATTCAAAACGCTCCGAGAATAGCACCAAAGTAGAACGATTTTGAGTGAACATTTCATGTGGATTTTAAAGAGGCATATAAATTTCAAAGTGATAAATGTTAGGGAATTCAAGCCAAGAAATGAAAAACTGTTTATTGTTATATAATGAATTATTAAACTATTATTTTTATTGGTTGGGGGTAAGTATAGTGTTATATATCTCCAAATTTTATGCCCGAAAATTGGTTCCTAGGCATAATAAATTTAACATGGTTCTGTATTCTACAGAGTATGAACGACGACTTTAAGAACGCAACTTCTATAATCGTTGCATCAATCAATATAATTTAATGTATTTTCATCATTTTATTCATGGGCACTTACTTTTATGGATTTATGCAAAGATAGTAATAAGGGGTTTCAAGATACCAAAATTTTATCTTTGCTGTAACATAAAAAAATAACAAGCTTTTAAATATTCGTATAATATGTAAGACCATATACATTTTGTCAATTAAAACTTTTCATGCATTTTTAGATAAATCACTTAATGGTACCCTACTTTGAATAGCAGTTGAACGCACCATGTACACTGAGAATAATGAAACATTCGGTCGATATGATATAGTTAATAATATACAGTGGAATTTCCGAGTAAAGCGTAAAAATGGGATATAGAATACAAAGTTCGATACGCCATCAAACCCATAAATAAAAAAACATTAAAATTTACAAAAGTATAGCTCTGCTATAACTAACAGCTGCTTTATATTAATAAGTATGAAAATTTTATTGTTAATTTTCTTCGCTGAGTTGTTTTTTGGAAACGATATTTTCTAAACATCTAATGAAAACTTAAATTCAGGTATGATATATTGATTCAACCGGTTTTTGTGTTAAATAATCAACCATATATATAAATGTTTTAAAAAATAGTTTGATACATAAACTAAAAGAAGTCACTTGACATTGGATTGATACATTAAGTTCTTAAACAGTTAATTAAGATGTTTAACATATTTTTTCTAGATATGATGTAGTATTATTATTATTATTATTATACAGACTAGAAAACAAATATTGATTTAGAAAAGCCTTCTCAAACATGTTACTCGATTGTTTTAAACCGTTTACCATAATTTACTGACAACCAGTGACAGACAGGTTTATTAGACATGTTAGATGCACGTTATTGGATGTAAAAAAAAGAATAAACAATGCTTACTTGTTTAATTTGATGATAGCCCTCTAAATGATGATTTTATCTATTAAGTAAACATATTTACGTACTTGTTTTGTCACTTATACAGTGCTGAAAGTAAAGTAAATTTCAACTTACCTCTAATCACTGTCTCTAGTAGCTAGATAATGCGCGTTTTTGTGCACATCATGAGCTTATAAATGCTGATTATTGCCGGAAACTTCCATGATTGCAACATTGTCTAATTATATCGTATGGAATTTTCATTTACTTTAAATAGCTTATATATATAGATCAGGTGCATTTGTTTATAAACATTATGCAATCCTTCATCATATTTCTAAATTGATTTAAATTTTATGCATATATCGATAACATACTATATAACATGATTTAGATGTGGGTCTATAAATTGCTGTCGCTAAGCACATTTGACCAACTATTGCTCAAATTGGAGACACAATTTATCGAAAGTCTGACAATGACGACGACATGGTAAATATACTGGGACAAACTTTTCAACGAGGATGTTTTTTTTTTCATTTATGACATGTATTTTGAGACATCTTTATACGACCGCAAAAAATATTAATGTGGACGTATTATGGTATAATGATGTCGTCATTGTCGTTGTTGTCGTCGTTGTCTGTTAACTAGAGTGTTCCCACAATAACTTTAGTAATAGTCATCTTATTGCTTTAAAATTTGACAATGATGTTTTTACCATAAAAGAATGAATGGGAATGATTTTGGGGCCCTTTTTTAGTTTAGAAATAAGGGACAAAAAGTTGCCAAAAATGCTACTTTTTTTTTCAATCCCACGATAACTTTTCTTCTGGTGAATCTAATGCTATAATGTTCCATACCACAAAAGGATGAATGGGATTGGTTTTGAGGGTCCCCTTTTATCCGTTTAGAAAGAAGCAGAGGTACCAATGGGGTATCCGAATGTCAAAAGTCCGAAAGGGCAGAGACTAAACCAGTAAACACAAACAAGAACGGGACAAAAACAGACATTAGGAACCCAAATGGGGCAAAAAATTCAAATTTAATATTATTTGTTTCGATAATAACTTTTGTTCTGTTTGGCCAATTGCTATACAATTTGACAATGATATGCCTTACCGTTAAACCATACACAGGGTTGATTTTTGGGGTCTACCCTTTTCTCATATAAATAAAATACAAATAAGGGACCCAAAAGGGGCAAAAAATGCATCATTTTTATTTCTTGTCCAATTTTGATTTTTTTTCCATGTTTAGTCTTGTCATTCATTTCATACACAATGATGATTAACCCCGTTTTTCGATTTTTGTAGTTAGGGGCCAAAATGGAAAATCATTTTTTTTATTTATTGTCCGATATAAAAAAAATTGCTTATTTATTGTTATATTAATTTTGTGACACTCCCGTCCCCCTAATTGTCATAATGGGTTAAAAGGGGCAAAAATGAAAGTTGGTAGAAACTCCTAAGTAGGGATCAAAAGGGGTAATATTTTTGAAACTGTAATTTTGGTATGCTTTAAAAAAAATGTGAAATGTGGGAGGAAAGTACACCAAAGGCTGTATATGTCAAAAACTTTGTCAGTCCACCATGGGCTGCATGTGTCCAGAGCAATTGACTGTCCATATTGGGCCTGAAATGTACAGGGTTCGACATGCTGCGCTCGGCGAAGCTTTTTATTCATATTGCAATTATTAATTATTAGGATAACTCTTTCTGTTGGTTCGAAGTATGGCGTTTAGTGGTCTTAAAATAAACCCAAAGTTTTAAACATGTTACAAAGACATATTGTCTATTGTCATAAAAAGTTAAAAATATGTTTGATACTCTGCTTAACAATGGTTTTATATGAAAATTGTAACTGCATTTGTGACTAGAGTGCATTTGTTATACTCTAGTGCAAACTTATAGCAAAACTAATAGCTAGCCAAAAATATAACACTTCATCAAATAACAATAAATTATATGCTCGAATGAACAATGGCTCAGATTTTGGACCAATGTGCTGGGTGCGTGCATCCGTTCAGTGGCGGAACCAGAAATGTTGGAATGGGGAGGTCCACTGACTGGCTAAGGGGGGCCGCCTTTGATCATGCCTTAATGATTTCCTTTATATGCAGCCATTTTTTTTCGCCAAGAGGGGGGTCAGGCCCTCTAAACCCATCTGGATCTGCCAATGCTGTTTGATAGAAAAAAAAATAATGAGAAGCTATGAATCATTGCAACAGACAAATAACTTGGTATTAAAATACAAAAAAAAACGATTGGACAATATGATGATTCCATCTATATCCCTTATATTTAGGTTTTAATGTGTTTCTTTGCTTTGTTATTCAGTGTGATGCTTTGTTTTTTAGTTACTCATTCCAGATAAACTCTGCAATAAAATCATAATTCTATTGATAAAAAAATATCACGTCATTGCATAAAATAGTTATTTGTGTTTTCACAATGTGGTGTGTAGAATTTATTAAGCATAAAATAGGACCTTAGGATAAAACATTTTCGAAACATTATTCTTATTTAAGAGTTTAAAAACATATAGTTTTAAAAACCTTTAACATCTTTTTTAATTACCTTAACATTATAAAAACGCTTTAAAACATTTTGCATCTACAAAAGTTATCCGGTATATTGTTGTTTTTGTAGTTTAAAGTTATAATAATGTCACATAATCTGTTTATTGAGGTAATGGGACGACCATTTGATACTAATCATTTTAAGTCCACCACAGGATGCATGCGTCAAAAAGCTTTGTGAGTCCACCATGGGCTGCATGTGTCTAAAGCTATAGACTATCCATATTGGGCCTACAATGAACAATGCTCAACTTGTTGTGGTCGTATCATGCTGCGTTAGGCGTAGCTTTTTATTATGCATATGTATTTTTATCATTTTTGATACTGTATATATAAATGTTTCTAGGTTGGGATTTTATGCCCATTACGGCCCATGGTGAGGAACATCACTGTCATAATTTCATAGCAATCAGATAACTAGAACTTAAGTTATTGTGGAAACAAAAAAAAGTTAAGACAACGACGACGACGACAACGACGACGACGACGACGACGACAGCATCATACCATAGTACGACCGCAAATTGTTTGCGGTCGTATAATAATACCATCAACTTATTCGATATGCCAGGGCTTGTGCAAATATTTCTGATCTTTTTTATACGACACCACTGTCTTTGTGACCGACTCTTAAACCAAGGTTACAAAAAAATGCGTCTCATACGGTCCCGACGAAATTTCTTCCTTTGAAATCGTTATCAGCCACTGCTGAAAACAAATCAAAATTAAGTTAAACGTATTAGTCAGTGTTTTGCTGATTGTTGTACTGATCATCTTATTATTCCTATTTTGTCATCACAACCGTGTTGCTTTGTGTGTTAATACCGGTCCATAAGATCGCAATGGAAGAGGGAGGTTTGGCGCGCCATGAAACCTGGTTTTACCCACCATTTCATTTGGGGTTCCTGTGCCAAGAAGCAGAGGTACCAATGGGGTGTCCGAATGTCAAAAGTCCGAAAGGGCAGAGACAAAACCAGCAAACACCAACAAGAACGGGACAAAAACAGACAATATGTAAAACATGGAAACACAAGTCAGGACCATTGCGATCAATAACTATTCCGTGGTGTCTTCCATGTTTTGTCTTCTCTTGGACATTGAAACTGATCCTCCAAGCTCGGTAATTTTGTTAATACCTTTATTTATCAATTATCTATACACACTAATAGCTACATTCTACAATATTTTAAAGTACTATTCTCTGTAAGAATCAGGCAATGGGTGAATCATGATTTAAAAAACCCACAAGTTTGACTTCAAAATACTGTTCAAAATGCTTAAAAAGTTACCAAAATAATGCATTGGCACTTCTCAAAAGTGTCAAGAATTTAAGGTATATTTTGGTTGAAATGCATATAAAATTTGGATCTTAGGGAGATAACTCATATCGAGTCATACTAAGTCCCTATCATTGTAACAGAAATTTTTCTCCATCCTCTGACACTTAAGATGACAACTAATGATTGTTTCTTTATAAGAAGGCTATTTTGAATGACAATTAATTGTCAGATCCGTGTGTTTTTAAAATGATGATTCAAAATTTTCGATTTTGCCTGATTCTTACAGAGAATTGCCTTAAATACAATATTAAATTGATCTGCGCGTTTTTGTCTCGACGCTGCTATACCAATCTGTAAATAAAGCACTACAAACTCAAGAAATATAGGTCAGCCATTTATAAGAAGTATAACCATGAACTATTATGCTAAACAAAAAATAAAACTATTAAAACATATCGTCAAAAATAAAAATCGATAGATGAAAATATCTGGTTATAATAGTTGAACACTAAACATTAAAAATCTCCAAACCTAAAGTTCACAAAAGATGAATAATAGATCATATTTAAATGTTGCAAAAACATTGACATATACATCTCATTATGGTCAGATTCATTGGAGTTAAATTGTGCGCTGGTTTTTATGCATGTTCTTAAAAACAGATATCGGTAGTAGCATGCGTTACCTGACACTTCATTCAGTTTTGCCTTTATGGTGTGAGCTAATTATGTCGATCCTAGATCTTTTGCCGGTCAAACTTTAGATGACCCTGCAATGAAGCGCTGTTTGTATGGATTTTTTGTAATTTAAGAATCCAATACAGGGATGGAATGTCATCATTACTGCCACCAACAGACAGGCCGAAGGAGGAAAGGTCAGATAAACCGGTTAATTTTGGTTATGCTGTATATTTATTTAGGAAGCCCCGACTTACAAATTTGAGCCATAAAAGAGACGATTTTAATTCTTAAATTATAAATTGATCATTCAAGTTCGGTAGTTTTGTTATTACCTTTATTTGCCAAACCTTGACAGTAACATAGCTGCATACTTTGTCTATATTTTACAATTTATTCAATATGCTAGGGCTTGTACACATTTTTCAGAATTTTCGATCCGACACCACTATCATCGTGACCGACTATTAGACAATGGTTTCAGAAAAGACGTTTCATACGATCCCTAGAAAATTTTTCCTTCGTTATCAGCCACTGGTGAAAATTTTACGAAAAGGTTAGTGATTGTTTGGATACCTAGTTGTTGTTCAAAATGTCTAGTATGTCTTCACAACCGTGTTGTGTTTTGTGCAACTACCAGACCCAAAGATAAATTCTCACTCATAAGGACGCCTTGAACCTTAAACACCTTTGAAGGTTCACAGGTCAGGTTGTGATAAATTTGCCCCAAAACGTACCCGTCATCAGATAAATAATGGTATCTTCCTTAAAAGATGTTTTGGAAAAAGTCGTTCTAAGTAAAAAATAAAAAATCGAAGAAAAAAACGTTATTTTCATTATTATTATTCTATAACCAATGACATTTAAGGAATGACCATAATATTTATTCTGTTTATGAAGAAACAGCATTTAAAAATGTGGGACACACTGTGCAACCTGTGAAGTGTGTGCCCCATTTTAAAATGCTTTTTCAAATAGACAGAAAAAAAATTGTGGTCAGTACTTAATGATAATATTAATTGCATGTTTTTCTCAATAAAAAATCATACGATACTAGAAAAATAATTTCAAACCAATTCATAAATTTAATTGGAGCCTCACCTGATCCGACATTTCATCCATTGAAAAATGTACATGGTTTCAAATTGAAAACATATCATATACACGTTTTATTTCATGTTATTAAATATCATTGAAAGGTTTTAAGCATGCAGATTGATCTTGATCTAAATGAATTTATTTTCAATACAAATATATTTTTTTTCAAGATGATAATCATTAGACTATAGAAATAACTGCATTTTCAAACAGATTAATATTGAAAAGCAAGTAGTTCGAGCTGGACTGTCCTTTGGTATATGATCCTTTTCTGCTCACGCATGGCAACAGCGACAAATACGTTTCGTTTATTTTTTTCTTCTTGTTGTCTTTCTCACTGCTGTGTAGGGTTTTTTATATCTGGCTACTTTTCCTATTCTCTACAGAAAAATAAATGAAAAATCGAAATCTTTTCGTTTAAATTTTGTAAAAAAAGGTAAAAAATGTTCTCTTACAAGAACCCGTGGATTCAATTGAACATATAATTCGAAGCTGTTTCCAACTTTTTATTTTTTATCCCTTTTCTCTGGTCATGTGTTACGATCCGCACTAACTTCCACATGTTCCATGCAAAGATGAGGATAACTGTAATTATATAGAATCTTTTTTGTTCTTATCGTTTGTATTTTACTTGTTTTGTCTTTGCCCTTTTATACTTGTGACATTTTGATGCCCCTTTGTACCTCTTTGCTTCTTTTTAGAGAATTTCCCCTTTCATTGTGCCGTTCGTAGATGTTTATGAATGCTCAGTGATGTATTATATTAATTGTAATATTTTTTGGACATTGGTTTAGTTCTTAGTCCTTTTCAAAATAAGAAAAATCGAAATTGCGCCGCAAACAGTCAACCGTCAATCTGCCTAAATCTTCTCAAAGGAGAAGCTCACAAGCCTGGTCGTCAGACTTGTCTGACACGATTTTACCAATTAATTTCTTATATCATTGTCATTGAAATTTCCGATTTTTATTACTTTAGGTCGCTCTTGTCTTCAACGCGATTAACTTTAGGTAGCTCTAGGCTAGCTCTTACGCTAAAGTTAACTTCAGGTTTGTTCTATGCTAAAGTTAACTAGCAGAGCGGTCAAGAAGAGAAGACTGAGGACCAAGTTTGCTATTACTGTCAACTTATGACCGGTCCACGGTCTGCCTGATGGAATCTAGAAAATGAATTTCATATGAAACAACCCTACACTTAGTTCCTCCAAACTGAAAGCAAATACAGATACGACCAGACATAACCTGTATGCCAAGTTATCTAGAAAAGTAAACTTTTTGAC
The DNA here is from genome assembly GCA_963971305.1 of Arcuatula senhousia. Lineage (NCBI taxonomy): Eukaryota > Metazoa > Mollusca > Bivalvia > Mytilida > Mytilidae > Arcuatula > Arcuatula senhousia. Next base: position 48,751,228 of record OZ020306.1, read on the forward strand.
TGCCTAAAGTTAACTGATGATGTCTGCTTTAATTATATCCTTGGAATTAGCGATGAACGGACTGAGTGAGTGACTTATAAACATTAAACAAGTTGTTGCCTTATCCCATTGATGTTATTCCTTTAAAGCAATTTTACTCACCGTTGTGTTTTCTTTTAAAGTTTGGAAGTCACCTGTTAAACAAATGTCAGTTGCTGTGTGAGTGAGCTAGTTTTTAATAACTAAAAAAAATAAATAAAATCAAAAACAAAATACCACATTGATATATTTTACTCCACATCAGGTTTTGAATATTATTTGAATACAATGTATACTCTCTCAAAAAAGTTACGCAACAGTGGAAAATGTCCTTATAAGTTTTAAGTAAACCTACCTTATTATAAATTGATATTGCCAAGCCGTTTTTCAATCATTTTTTTATCAAATGAAAACAAAGAAAAAGACAATTAAGTGAAGTTTATTTTTCATGATTTGGGCAAAATCCTAGCTGTTACGGTTTTTGATAGAAAGCGAGTAGAACATAACCAATGTTTTTCCACGAAAAATGTTGGTTGATTTAAACGGGTTGTTGACGCATAAAATTAACAATTGATTTCTACTTGTGATATTTTAAAAACCGGTGAAGTGACGATTTTTCTAAAATCATAAAAATAAATTTCAATTATTTCTCGTTCTCTTGGTTTTTATTTCATTAAAATCGGTTAAAAAATGACTTTGCAATACAAAAATAAAATTGGGTAGGTTTATTTAAAATATATAGAGAAATTTGGTATTGTTGCGTAACTTTTTTGAGTGAGTATAGTAACTTTCATTTTATTGATGGTTTTTCTTCAAATTAATCTAAAGAGTAATTTCCAATGATGATAGAAATGTTTACGACTGAAATAAAATGGCATTTAGAGTTATAGCCCTAGTTATATGTTAGTTTGAGGTATTGTTAAAATAAATTATCAAGGGGTCCTAACCTTTCAGGATCAGTTATGTATACTGAGCTCAGTTGCGCAGACCCTTTGCTTATATACGGTGAATCGGAAAGTCACAATATTATTTTTCAGCAATTTTGTTAAAAATAGATTTTACTTAACATATACCCCAGATTTGAAAATTAGGAATATAACTTTTAAATGAGAAATCCACCTGGACAGTTAAATATTTTTAGAAAAAAAAATGAGCCTTCAATATTATACTTGAATATACGAAGTAAAATTGTATGCCTACATTTTTGTCTTTTGCAGAATCAGAAAATCTTTTTTCTTATTTTTTTTTTACTTTTGGGGGGGTGAATTAACAATTTTTTTGCCAATCTGTACTTAAATGCAATTGCAATTATTTAGCAAGTTTTGACATTTTACATCAATATCTTTATTTGTCCTTTGTCATTCCGCATTTTTTCCTAAAATTGTCTGGTTTGGATGCTCTTGAAGAATTTACCTAGACATACAGTCTACTTTTGTTCTTTGATGTTGGTGTTGTTGTTTTAATTTATCATGGGCTTTTTCGCATTAACTGTATGTTTACCATACTAAATAAATTAAGTTCAGACAAAAATTCTGGCTGTTTTTCTTTAAATATTATACTTGTGTTAGTTCGTCATTTTTCATTTTAACATACATATATGATTGTCTGACATGGTAGTTTTATGTTTGAGAAAAAGAGTACTATAAATATGATTAAATCATGATAAAAAAACATCTTCTTTAAATTTTAACTTCACATTTGCATTTAAATTGTCATGCAATATTTTTATCCACGCGTGTAATTTGTTCATGGTACCAAAGATATTTAGATCGCCGTGATCAAAATATGATTTAAATGATCAAAGTTTTCAATAAAGATATACGAAAATTTATCAAGTCATTTAAGAGGATCATCAGATATAGTAAAACTAAGTCGATGAATAGCTATTAAAATGTCACTTAAAATTAGTATACAGAGGGCAAGGTAGAAATGCGTACGCCCCCCTAAAAAAACCGCAGAGAGACAGAGAGCGTCAGAAAGAGAAACACAGGGAAATCTTAGTTGCATGAATGTAATGCAATGATTGATGTTTGTTTCCCACATTATCTTTAATGATAATTATGATCTGCGTCGGTCACTTGCTAGCATTATTTCGAATTGAAAAAAATATTTGTCGGTTTCCGAAAATCCCGAGTTCTCAAAAGGGATTTATTTAATTTGTTGCATCAGGTCCATGATTCAATCTATTTTGTAAACATGTAGTAAGACGGACTTATCATCATAAAATTCGGCCTTTTTATAAATATGAAGAAAGTAAAGCAACAGTCATTGTTTGAAGCATTTTCGGCTCCTTTGTAAGTATAAATCATAAAATTATACAATTTTATTATAGTGAGCACATCTTCATGCCCGCGAGAGCGGAGAGCTCTACAGCAAGTTCCCGCGAAAAATTTGCCTAATGCTGATATTGATTTTTTTTGGTCCGGATATGCTTCTCACAAATTCACGTGCACAATTTATACAGGTTCGATGTGAATTTGAAAATAATTACCAATTTTGCTACTCGCCTTCCAAAAATTTTCTATGTAAATATAGAACAAGAAGAAAAATATGCTGATGACGATGAGTTACTTCATTTTATAAGTAAAACAAATTTTATTCATTGTTAAATACATTTTCTTTTTTTACGCATCAAAAGTGTCCACGTTTTTTTGGGTAGATCTTGTATTCTGAATTATAAACGATTTTATTCCTCAATTGAGGCGTAGAACTCCGTCATATGAGGGTAAAAAAAGGATCCATCTTTGATGTTTCATGGTATAGGGGGAGCCTTCTTCAACTCAAAAGGTATTCAGAAATACAATTAAGCTGTTCGTTGACATATTCTGTTTCGCTGTGCTCGCATTTAGGCAATGCCTACCTCATATTAGGCTTTACCACAGAGCATCAGATTAAGTCCTCTTTATCATGTCATAGGACCATCTATCAACACGTGTTGGGATCTGCTTGAAATCTCGATTCACGAAAGGGGGATTCCGCTTTAATAAGGGGTGGTAAAGGGGCGATCCCATCTTTGAAAAACGCAAAAAGGGAACGTGATAAATAAAAATCGCCATACACAATAATTTAAGTTACACGAGAAATAATAAATTAAAATCACAAAACACGTAAAACAAAAGCGAAAACGTTGCACGAAATTCAAAATAAGTTAACCCTTTCCCCACCTTTATCACACTCTTATTAGAAGGATCGGTTTAATATATTTTTCTTAAAGGGAAAGTTCACAAAAAAATGAAAAATTTCCTTATGATTTCTAATGCATTATCTAATTATGATATATCATTTAAACTTTTATATTCAATTTAATAAGCTGACAAAAATGGAATTTTATTTTTTATCTTTGGTTTCTGTCATTTTAAATTACACAAAACATCTAAATACCACAAAGTCTCCTTTTGACAGTGACCCACCATTTACCTTATTATTGAATTGCCAATATATAATATTTTTATGTGCATCTATGTTATGGCATTTTAAATAAGTGATAGAAAATCCTTTTTAAAATTAACAAAATTGAATTATTCTTTAATTAGTAATAATGATTTTTTGGTATAAAAATCAATTTAAATAAGTCATTTTTATTTATCTAAATCATGTTGTGTTGTGATAATCTTGCATATAAATCACATTATTGTTTGGAATGCCAGAATGAAAATAAAATGATCTAGTACATAAAACTTTGTTTCTGAATGTTTGTATATTAGGTTTTGACACCTGTAGGTATTGATAATTATTTCAGCCCAAGTCAGCTGTGACTAATTACATTTATATTTACCTTACCATTACACAGGTACCTGCTGAGAGACAATGACATGAAAATCACATTAATTAACACTTTTAGCAAACCCAGTGGGGGGGTAGAAAAAGAATGACCTGTTATTTACATAATTATATCACAATTATTTTCAATGAAAAATGATGGCTTACATTTAAATACACAACTTCTGTCTTAACAGTAAATAGAAATAATATTTTTTTTAATTATAGAATTTTAATTAATTGATAATAAAGTTCAATTTAAAAGAAAAAGATAATAGATTAATAAAACGTTTTTTAAAAAGATTTTATATAGAAAGTAATTTGAAAAAAATAAATGATCTTGTTGACTTTTGATTATTTTAATTATTTTGTTGGTTATTGGACGTACCACATGATCACTTAAACGTTTGAAATAATATGATTTTTTGCTACTCAGTAAAAATCCTGATTAACTGAAGTAGTCCCCTAATGTATAGTAGGGGACCATTTCAAATAAATAATCTCCAATATCTTTGTTATAAGTTAAGATATGAGAGAAAAAATTTGCACACTGTTATAAAACATTGTTCTGAACAATTTAAGACCATATGTCAAAAATCGTGAACTTACCCTTTAACATTGGTATAAATAGAATTGTATTTCAGTGACAAGTCGGCACCATAAAATTGAAACGGTCAATTCAGCTGACTTCAGACAGGGGCAAATCCAGAATTTTTTTTACATGGGTGCCCTCGGAAGAAGAAAGGGGTCCAAAGCTATGACGAATTAGGTCAATGTTTTGCACGAAAATCACAAATTTTTGCAACAAAATTTAAAGGGGGACCCTCCACCCTTTGGATCCACTACTGTCAATTAAGCAATATGATATTGCATTATGTACAATATATGAAGATATGTTGAAGGATCCAATCTATATCAAACGCAGTGTTGTTGACAGATAGGATATCATCAAATCAAATATACATGAAAGTGAAGTTTAATTACCTTGCTTCTTTGAATTCATCGCCTTTTTCTTAATGAGTTCCTGCAGAAATCTAGTTTCCCAAGAGTATTAAGAACAAGTCGACGAGGACAGGAGCACAGTGTGTGCCAAGTGAATTGACAATCAATTTACTGTTGAAAAATCTCTACTTCAAAATTGACAAATATTTTGTCAATAAGACACTCAAGCAATCTGCAATAAATTGGTCTAATTAATGTACGTGTAATAAATCGTGTATAATCTTTCTAAGACATTTTGGCAATTAAAACATCAAACACACAAGTTTCTTGAATTGAAAAGGATTGTGGAAGTTGATGTACAGAGTTGAAAAATTGTTTTTTTTTAAAGAATGAAACTCAGAATACGACCAGGATTTAAAAAATATCTAACATATGTTTTGAGTTCTTCATGTTCTTTACAATCTACTTTGGATTGGTTTCATGATGATTAAAACCCCTTTCAAAACTAATGTCATAATGCATGTTGTATGCTTGTTGTCCTTCTTTCATCACTTTATATTATACTATTACACTGTACTGTACGTTATATCTGTAAATAAAATTTTCCTAACTGTTCGTAATTCTCTGACCTATTTTTTTCAATTTTTGTTATGGATTTTTATGTTCTATTTTTCGACGGTCTATTTTTAGAAAATAATTTCCATCTATTAAGAATAGATACTACTGTTATATAATTTGATTTTCTGATGCAACATGCATCGATTATGTTAGTGTTTCTCAGATTGTTCTTGCCTGGTATTGAAGTTCTGCACTTTATAAAAAGGTGTACAGCTAGGAGTTCATTTGCGTATTGATAGTTATAGATAAATATATACCATTAAAATTATATACTTTTTTCACGCGAAATATAAAATGACATACTTTGAAAATATACCACATAAAAATTTATATTTGTTTTTGTTTTAATTAAAGGGATATTGTCTACGAAAAATAATCTTTTTTACTAACAAATAAGGCCAACAAACAACTGGTTTTGTCTATTGAACAACAAAGTTACGGCTATGGTACCATATTTATCTAAAAATCGAAAAAGAATTATCACTAAATAATATTTGGAAAGCTTAATGCCGCCTTAAGCATGCACACTATTTTTAATTTTGTTTATAAACTTTTGCTTGTTCGAAATCGCGGCAAGTACACTGTATCTCAAGGTTTTAGCCCGTGTATGATTATTCAAGGCGACGAAAACGCCACAGTAGCCAAACAAAGAAAATGACAATAATGGCTCGTATATAATGATTATTTAGATAGTTCACATTGAATTTGTTTAATTTGTCACCATATTAAAGTCTTCAGGAACAAAACATCCGAGATTCTGATCGAAAAATACACTAGAAATATATATGTCGTCACTAATGTAAACAAATAATCAATCAAAATGTTCGAATTATTTTGGGTTAAATAAATCTAGTTTAAGGCAAATTTGGTAACCAATTGATATTCAAAGTTTTCTTTTATTTCACTTTGGTCTAAATGACATTATAAAATTGGGGACGAATAAAATGTAATTTTGATAGACAATATGCACTTATTATTCGGTTCGGAGATATTGACCGATTAAGAAAGGGGACTATTTATGACTATGTCATGACTAGATTTGAATGATTGGCATTCTATTTAGACAATGGGTCAATTTTAGAATGGTGAGCAGCACATAATGACCTCGTTGAAGGCAGCTAGTTGTTTTCCTTCGTTTTAGTTTTTTTTCGAAATTACCACTTGTTATGTGAGCTGTGTCGCGTACATATTCTACATCTCATTATATTCTATTCCTTTTAGTCGTATATATATATTGTCCTGGAAATTACTTGACTCAAACTATGAATTTTGTTAAAACCCAAACCAAAATTTGCATCGGGAAATTTTAGTATGTAGAGATTATTTACTCTCCCGAGTAAGCTTTGGTTCGTTCGATCGTACACAATACTTTTTCATGGCTCAATATAAAGTTAGCAATTGCACATTATAGAGTAATGATATATCTTTGATAGTTCCCAACATCTGTATCTTGACCTACATGAATGACTCGGGTTTAAGTTGTGGATAAATTTCATATATATTTCGACTTTAGTTCACGTTGGTAAATGCAGTTTGGTTGTAATGTGTGTGTGTGTGTTTTGGTTTTTTTTCTTTTTTTGTTTTTTGTTAGTTGTGTGATTTGTTTCGTTGTGATGTCTGTTCGATATAATGATGTTTGATTACCTCTTTGGTGCACATTTGCTTCTCAGTAACTCCAAGTGAAAGAGGGGTGATATTTAACTAGTGGGTAGTAACCAACATCTGCAACAGAATTAGGTCACCTCGGCCTACATATAATTTTCCGAATTAATGACTTGGCTAAAAGTTTTGGTTAGGTTGGGTAGAAACAAACATCTTTATCAGAACTATGTCATCTTTGCAAACATTTTCCAAATGAATGACTCAGGTTAAAGTTTTGCATGGTTATGGTTCATATTTCAACATGTTCATATGGAAGAGGGGTGGTATTTTGTTAGTAGTTGCATCTTTGGTAGTAAGCATCATCCATATCAGAATCAAGTCACCCTGGCCTTCATCTTTCAAAAATGACCAAGGTTGATGTTTTTGATTTAAGTCCTTATTTTAGCAGCTCCAAGTTGTAAAATAATGATAATCAGTCAGTAAACAAATATTGGAGAATAAAAAGAACTTTGCAGACAATAAAATATTCTGGCATACCTTTTCATGTTAACGGGCTGCAGTTTTAAAACTTGAACGTATTGTTTATATTTTAATTTTATGTATTTTGCATTTTGTCACAATTTTTTATAACAATTAAAGATGGTTGATTGGTTAATGACCAGGTATACGTATAATTAATTTAAAGCTCACATCACGAACTTAAGGCAAGTTATGTAATACCCGGGCTTCCTTTGCTTTCTAAAAAAAAATGGTTAAAATGCGTCCCGCTGAATGATCAGTGCAACAATAATCATATTGATATAGTTGGTGTAATTACAAATAGTTCTTCGGATGCTTGCTGCTGCCTTTTTTTCCACACGGATGACCAATATTAGACGAATGCTTGAGGTCAATTCTTACTCACTGAAAATCATCTTGCAATCTTATGGTGTTTTTTTCGGTAAGAACAGCTCCGGGCACTTGTATTATAACCAATGATGTGTGTACCCTTACAAAATATTTTTGGGCGGTCAGAGAATCTGATGACGAAACGAAACGTCATCAATAGATTATTGTGAAATATGGCATGAATTAATCCGGATTTTAAAATGATGAATGTCGAGTGGCAGGGAAATAATTTTCCTTACATTTTTTCTCAGCACAGCGTCTTGATAATTGGCATGCAGTTTCAGCATTGGTCCCATACGGTGACCGACCGTGCAATTCAGGTCTGTAGCTCGCCTGATTTTTTGTAAAATAAAATCCAGCCATTGTTGACCGCGACAAACTTTTATAATATCTTTGTTCTATTCTTTAAATGAAACAATTCGGATATGGAGTATACATGCTTGACAAACATTCTCGTAATAAACATAAAAACTAACCACATCACTTAGCTTATAACGACATATTATAACAGCAAAAAGACAAAATTCAATATATAAAAAGAACACGATCCCCAGATTGTTAGAAAAAATAAGAAAATATTATATGTTTGAATTTTTTCATATTATGCATGTTGAATATCTTAGTATAAATTTACAAATTTTCAATCTTTGTAGTTTGATATTTTCCATTATTTCATGTAATTAAGTGATTAGATTTCGATACACGTTTACTAAGAATTAAATAAAAGTCTGAATTAGTTACGTGACACTTCAATTGGTATATATTGGTAGTAATAAAATACCATTCAAGAGCTTTTTATTCGACAAACCCTTTTTCGAAAATTGAGATGTTTTGATGATCTTATATATTCTTAGGCTAGAATTTCAAAAAGGAGAGTCATTTGCAATTATGATCAAGAATATCGAATTTCCAATGGAATATTCCTTTTACTTATTATCAGAATGGTTCAAAGTAAATGTGACAAATAAATGAAATAGTTATATTCTAAGATATTAAAACATGCCAATGTGCTGCCGAGATTTGTTAAAATTATCGGAAGGTTAGGGAGTAACATTTCACTGTGAACTGTATTTCAACCTCATCAAATAATATTCAGTTGGAATACAAAGCTTTTTGTACAAAACAAGGTTTATTTTTTATTTTTGGAGATGTAGTATATTTGCTTTACAGATAAGAGAACTGAACAGGGGTCATTTGAATAAAAATAAAAACCGGTTTTCCGATGAACCAAATGCTACTTTTTAGAATGATTCGATGAAACAGTAAAAAATGAATGATTCAAGTATATTCATATAATGCTTAAATTTCAAAGTACCTTTGGTTACAGTTTTCTGATAAACTGATGATAAATTATGAATATCATGAATATATCCAACATTAATGAACAGAATTGAAGAAATATGCGAAGGCATGAGTATATCTCACTCTAATATATTGCTATTGAAAGTGATATAAGCTTGCACTCAATTTAAAATTGAGGAATTACATTTCTATCAGACTGTCAGAAAGCCATGGTCCTCGTTGTAAAGAAAAACGGTTCTTTCGTTTAATAAATAGACTCCTATGTAAAAAAAGAAATATATACATGAATGGAGATGTTGTTTGTTTTTCCTTATCGGATTTTACACGCTTTTTTGGCAGCGCGATGGGTGTGTTACATCAAGCAGGATCTGTTTACTCCTCCAGAGCACCTATAGAAAATAATGAGATGTGGAATAAGTGTACGCGACACAGCCCTCAATTAAACGGCAATTTAGAAAAACTACAATGGACAACCACCAGCAGCCTTCAACGAGGCCATTTGGCACTGCTCGCGGTTGTCACTCTCTTTTCGACTTAAGTACGCGTTGTTGATTGCTAATGATTTGTATTTGTATTTTTGTGTTTTGTGTTGTCTGTATCTTGTGCTGCTCTCGTTGGTGTGTACTGGTTTTGCCTTTGCCCTTATCCCGATGTCCCATTGATACCTCTGCTTCTACACATAGATAAAGGTAATAACACAATTACCGAATTGAATGATCAATCTCAATGTCCAAGAGATAAAGACAAAAACATGGAAGACACGTAGAGTTATTTTATTAAATTTTTGAATCCTGCCTGTATATCATAATTTCTCAGTTTTTTATATCTTGCACTCAAATTAACTTTGATATTTGAACCCTTACTTATATGATAGCATTTAGTTATAGATATTAGATATTCCGCATGTCATTTTTTTCTATTAAGTTAATCATAACTATTAAATAGAGGATCTCATTTCAAAGCAAACACCATTCAAATATATTTTGCCTATAGGATTTTTGGAAAGAGAGATGCTTAAGGATTGCCATAGATATTCTATTCAGATAATTAACTTTCAAAAAGGAGAGAAATGTTAAAATCTAAGCCTAGCTACATCTCACTATGCAAAAACTAAGGTGCTATTGGTTAAAAAAATGTGATAAATAAATAAAACACATACATTTGTACTGTAAGTTGTAGATTATTAACAATTAATATGATGATTTGCATAAGCATACTGTTTAAGCTTCATGAAAATGTGTTCTTTTTGTTCTACTCGTCTCTTATTTTGCTTCTTCTGATTTCGTCTTATTTCTGAAAATATAAACTCCCTGATATTACTAAATTAATTCTTTGATTTAAAATTGACAATACATATTTGTCAAGGTTTTTTTCTGTCAGTTAGCTGGTATTTATTGAAACAGATGACATTCATCTTTAATAAAATTGAAAATCTCTTTGCTACGAATTTCTCGTTTCTATGCATTCACCAAAACTTGTTCATCTCGGGTTTCCCCTTTTTTTTATTTCAGTTACACCAAAGTCTCTGTCTTTTATTTAGCTTAAATGTTTGCAATCTAACTATTATCCAAATGTGTGTTAAGTAATTCTTAGTAAAGTTAACAAGAAGATATATGGAGTATATTTATATAACAAAATAGAACAATATCAAAATAATGATGTAAGAAGGCAAAGCAAAAGAACTGAACTTTGCTGTTTATCCCAAGGCAACAAGGAGTACTAGTATCTAAATAAGAGGCAAAGAGGACCAATTGAGTATTAAAAAATGCAAAACCAGTTAACACGAACAAGAACAGCACGAGGAAACACAAAACACAAGATCAACAGAACAGAAAACAACAATGTAAACTAAACAGTCCGATTTCCACCGAAAAGAGAACAAAAGAATTTAACTCTTCTATCAAACGAGGTAGAAAAGTGCTATTGGGTTGTTTATGCTGTTGTCAAGACCTTTAAAAAGTTATTAAACGACACTTTTGGACAAAATTGTTCTTAAATACGGATTAAACATTTATTTCTTAACTCACATACGAAATATTACGACCGAAAATGGTTTACCTTTAAAAATATTTGAACTTTTGTGTAAAATGGGGGGGGGGTGTTTTTATTTACTGTTACACTTTTTTGCCCGTAACAGGAAAAATCTACAAAAAATTCCGATTACACAGTAAATATTTTCCTATAAATTCATGCTACAGTCAAGGTGGCACCTCAAACATTTGAAGAGATACGTAATTCTAAAGTTGGTCCTTTTTGAGTGCCTGTGTTATAACTATTTACCCAACGAACACACCCGTCCTTGACATTGCGATAAATAACAAAAGAAAAATGCTATCTATTCACTAAAATATTTTTCGTTTACTTTATAAAGATAGTTCCATTAAATTTGTATGAAAATTAAAAAAAATAAAACATATTTTCATTAAAAGAATCAAAAGGATATTTAATTTATTTTGAGTCGCGAGGATTTGACCTACTTAAATATAAATCAAAATACACAGACATTGAATAACGACCAATCTTGTGTTTTGTTGATCTTTGGTCGCTTTATCCAAATTAATAGAGAACCGGTTTTATATAAGATTGACAAACAAATTGAATGATAAGTACCCATTAAGAAAACAAAAACAATGTTTATCGCTTGAGTAGCAACACAAACTGGTTATATAAAATATAAATGAATTGGATTTAAATAACTATAGGTTTTGTTCTTTGTTTCAATATGTAATTTTATGTATTATGTATAGAAATATTATAGATGAGTTCATTCGTTTTAATGTATAGAAACTGTACAAATTTGACGGCTTTCGTATATTCCACGCCCCCCCCTTTTCAAAGTCATTTCAAAACTACCATGCAATTAACAAGTTTTCTTTTCAAGGTTAACAGTGGTCGTTTGTATTAGCCTCATCATCTTCATAATTTCAAGGAAAACAGTCGCACAAATTTAAATCTGAACAACATTTTTTATCATGGCAATGTCGGATTATCGGGGTTTTTAATCCCCTTTCCATTGAATAATTGTGTTACTTTCGTGCAAGTTTTCCTGCACAATTACCCCTGAACCCTTCTGTTGTCCTCAGTAGACTATAAGCGGTTACCCCCCCCCCCCGCTCCTGCTGTGAATCAATACTGAATCTGCCCCTGCAACAAAAGTTTTCCTATCCAAATGTTAAAATTAAAAGATAAACAATACATGAATTAGAATTTAGAAATTTAGATGGCGGTAGTAAGTCTGCATTTCAAAATTATATATATGTAAATAATATAGCTGTTATTTCTTTTGCGCAATGTTACATCTCTATAAAAACCTATCGAACGCACCACTTGTACTTGGTCAAATATAACATTAATTCCCCTGAAATTACTTGACTACGGGCTATTCAAAAGTGTTACACTTTTTTGCCCGTGTACATAGAATTTTTCCAATTCGCTGATTCGATGTCTTTTTACATTCGCAATTACTAAACCGAATGTGTAGGTGGCACCAGTGGAAATAAACACACAGGAATTTTTTAACAGAAACAGAGTATCAGTTCCGCTCGGCCTTAACGACGTGTTTGTGTTAAAATAATGAACCTCTATCATTAGGTATGGTGATTTAGATTGTATTCATAGAGGCAGAAATATGTCTAGACCTTACCTTTTAAATAACAAGTCGCTTAATCCAACACCTGATTTTTAATCGCATATTGTATAAAAGTGCATCTCACCTTAGCGTCATGTATTTTTAAGGTACTATTTTTAACCTTTTTACAGGAGAGCGGAAAAATAGGGCAGATTATTTTTTAACGGTGGAAAACGGACTGTAAAGTCGTAGCAAGAACGACCTCATGTGCACAGGAAGGGTTAGCGGTTCCTGCCTGCTATAGTACACCCGTCGCGCTTCTAATTTCCAATTCATGTTGTCAAATCCGGTAAAGGAAGACAAATCAAAGCTCTACTACAAACCAACATCTGTATTCATCTAATACAAACTTAGCTCCCTACAACAAGTTATAGAATGACACAAAATAATATTTAAAAGTACCTCGTTCCACAACAACGTAGGTGTAAATTAATATTTTGTTAAGAATATTTATAAATTGTTTAGTTATAATTCTTTTTTAATAACTTTTTTTAAAATTTTCTTTGACGTTAATTGGTTTTGTTTCAAGTTATTCTTATAAAAAATATGTTTTACATTTATATCTTAGTTGTTTATATAACATACAATTTTAAGTCCTGAATTCTGATCAACGTATTTATTTTCCAATAGGTACATTCAGTAGACATATCCGTAATAAAGCGTTTTATTAATAAGTAAGAAATGTTGTATTTTACTCTTTAAATTAGTAATTCCGTCAATACGATAGATTTTTAATCCGTTTTAGTGTAGTTTTTACATGTATCGAGAAATATGTGTCATTTTTGATTAGGTTTATACTTTTTAATCATAAATTCTGAGGTGTTGTTTTGGATTTTTTTTTAAAATAAGACTTTAATATTTAACTGTAAGCGCCATCGATATCAAAATTGTATCCTTAATTAAGTAGATTAGGGGTATTTACAAGATTTTGAGAATCACATATTGTTCCTCAAGAATTATAAACGGCATCCTTGCTACAGGTCACGTCGTAGAGTCGCTATGATATTTATAACGGTGCCGAGTGGTCTGAAGGACCGACGATATAACTTGAACGAAGAAGCCTTATTTTTCTCCAAAAAAAAACTATCAATATGAATATTTTCGTATCAGAGGTTAAGACCAAAGTTTTCTGAAGGATCACTAGATCTGCAGTGTAAAACAAATGTTGATAATGAGAAATATTCTGTCATGACGCAGTAAATATAAGAGTATTTATAAGGAAATTCCAAGCAAGACAAAAACCAAACCCTTCCCTCTTTGACAGTTTAATTACCCAACTACTGATCACTATTAGTCAATTACATTTCTTTGTGGATGATAGTTCGATTTCGGCAAGGGGCCCGAGACCATAGTTATTTTTTCCAAATTTTTAATGCATTTTCAATATAGCCTTATGTGAAATTAATTTTTTTTCTTTTTAAATGAAACTTTGGCCACATAAAGTTCATTAGCTTCCAGAACATTGGTTAAAAATTCAGAAAATCCTACCATCTAAAAAAATTTGATTTTGTTTTTAAATTTACACCTAAGAGGGTCAGAAATGAGGTGCTTGAAAAATGAAAAAAATCACCTTTTTGCACTTAGCCGAATCACAACTTTATCAATGAATTTCAAAAAAAATAAAGTTTGATAAATTTATACTATCTTTAATCTCTCATTTCACTCCAAGTTCATCCTTTAGTCATAAAAACTAACATTACAATAGCACTTACAAGAAATACTATGTTTTAATAGGGACTATATTATTGGACAACGAAAATTGAGCTAACTGTGGTCTCGTACCAAGGACGTACTTCTTTTCTGTCTCACAACTTTCTTGTGTTTTTGTGTACCATAAGATTGCAATAAGAGAGGTGGTTTTGCGCCATAAAAACTGCTTTAACCAACCTTTTTTTTTCAATTTCTTTACCAAGTCAGGATCATTGAAATTTGCATTTTTCCCAGTATATCTTTGCTTTGTATGCTTTTTATTCTGGAATATTTGAGATTGATTATCCTAGTTTGATACGTAGTTATCTTTTACATGTATTTAGATGTTAACCGTACTACTATAATTACAATTGTATCTGTCAAGAAGGAGGTTTTGCTGCCCTGTATGGTCCACGTGAGTCAAAAAGGGCGTTGAATATTATTACAACCTACACAAAATGAAACCGGTAATATGGTGTAACAATGTATATCAGATACCCTACACTCTATACAAGAAATCAAATTTTGAAAATAATGAAAATATAATAAGAATCTCCTCATTTGAAATTGATCCTCCATGTTCTGTAATTTTGTTATTACCTTATCAATATATCATGTTACCTTTAGAAATTAAAATCTATGTTGCTCTTTACTTTTTGTACACGTATGTAACTTACATAGCATCTCAAAACGTTGTACCATTATACATGTATTACCTATAAATTATGCTGCATCTAATTCCGATTGGTTCGAGGACATTGTTATGTAAAATAAAGAGGATGTGCATGCCTATTGAGAAGAATAGGCCAGTGGCATTTTGCATGCTTATATGCTGACACTAGAAATTAAATCTTGAAAATTATATAGATAAAAAGAATATTGGATACTTGTAAAATAAGCTTCCAAGTTCAGTAATTTTGTTTGTACTTTTATTACGGAATAAAATTTCCTTTTGAAATTAAAGTAAATATTGCTCTTATGTTATTGTATACTCGGGTTTCTTAGGATAGTTCCTCAAAATGTTGTATCATTTAAAGTACCTACAAATGGTGATTATCCATTTTCTTACCTACTGTTTTGGTTGGTTCAAGGCCAGCAGTTATGTAAAAAAGACATGCACATGTGTATTGAGAACCATAGTTTAGGCACAAACTATTTCTTTATAATGGGGGGGGGGGGCGGCTAGGATTTTCAAAACTGATAATGTTTTTCCGGACAAAGGCTAAAACGATTTTTCCAACACATTCACACTAATATTTTCAGTTTTTAAATACTTTAAACCAACATTATTTTTCTTTATCTCTTGATATGCATGTCCGTTTATGTATATGTATGATCTCTACATTATTCGTATAATTTGTCTTCCTGTTGATATCTTCTTGGTCTTCCTCTGTTTAAATACTGCCTAGCTATTTGGCTTGTCAATGCATTTGGTTTTGTAACCTTGTTATAGTATTAACTTTGTGTTAATTGTTTTGATCTTTCCCTATCTTTGACCGTACATCTTTCATTTTTATTGTACTTCCAAGTGTTGTCTTCAGTAGATGAGTGTTCAAAGGGCATACAGTAGTCTCTGTCCATGCAAATGATGTCAATCAGATCTTCGTTTCCATCAGTTGATCTTGTACTTCCATGGCCATAACTAGGGTCTGAATATTATGATAAAAGAGTGGCGAAAAAATTGGCACGGGTATGAGACTCAATGCCGCTAAAGGTTCTGAAGAACATGATGCTTAATTCTAGATGTTGGGAATTCAAAGCGAGCAATTTGGTTTACATATATTATCTTTGGTCAGTATTGTGGTAATCACAGGAGACTTATTGGGATACATAAAGTGATGGTCGACATCCATTATAACAGTTAATGAGTAAAGGTCTTGACATCGCTGTTTAATATTTTATATTGAACTTTTATATATCTATAATCTATTTACCCTAATAAAGGAACAAATTCAAAGGACAGTTTGCTGTGGAAGACCACAATTCTTGATTTATATCTCTTAATTGTGAAAACTTGTTACATTTACAAGGTTAATGAAAGGCGGAGCAAAATCTATTGTCGGAATTTAGTTGTTGTTTTTCTATTTCTTTTAAATATATAACATTTATTTGGTAGTAAAATAGCAAATGTCATAAGAGAATTCAAGAAGTATAACATCGATGTCATGGGTATTAGTGAGATTCGCTGGACTGGATTTGGAGAAGTCAAAGCTGCAACAGGCGAAACTATACTTTACTCTGGAGCAGACAACACACACCATAATGGAGTAGGCCTTATACTAGACAAAGAAAGCAATTCTAATTTAATAAGCTCGAAACCTGTAAATGAAAGAATCATGAGTGCCAGGTTCTACTCTAAGTTTGCTAAACTTACACTTATCCAGATGTTTAGTCGTACAAATGAAGCTGATGATGATAAAAGGATGCTTTCTACGAACAACTTCAAAAAGAAATAGACACAGTTCCAAAACACGACATGGTTGTCATCATGGGCGATGCTAATGCCAATGTTGGATCAACCAATGAAGGCTGGGAAGTAGTTATGAGACGTGAGGGAGTAGGCACAATAAACGAGAACGGAATGAGACTAGCAGATGTCTGTGCACTTAACAACTGTGTAATAGGCGGACTAATATTCAAGCACAAAGGCATGCACAAGTACACTTGGGAGCCTACAAATGGTAAAAATAAAAAAACATATTGATCATATTATGAAATGGAAGATACAAATGGTCCTTGTTAGATGTCAGAGTAATGCACAGGGCTGATGCAAACAGTGACCACTATCTTGTAGTAAGCAAAATCGGGCTACAATTGAATAAGATTGCTAAGAAGAGAAAGAAAGTGAGAGAGGCTGACGACATCAACAGACTGAAAGATCCAAAAGTTTCCCAGTCATTCCAGCTTGATATAAAGAACAGATTTGATGGGCTCAGTGAGCAAGACTACACAATTGGTGAAAACTGTAAGAAGATATTAAACATATTCAATGAGAGTGCGAAAAAAAAGAAGATATTAAACATATTCAATGAGAGTACGAAAACAATTCTTGGCACCAAAAAGCATGATAGAAAAGAATGGATACAAGATCATACTTACCTAGCAACTGATGAAAAAAGGAAGATAAAAGAAGTAATTAATCAAGCCAGCTCTGCTAGAATAAAAGAACTGAAAAGAGAAAAGTATAGAGAGAAAGATAAAGAAGAAAAGAGCAAAGCAAGACCAGATTAGAGAAAACGGCTTAGCGACTTAGCAAACATGGCAGAAGAAGCAGCATCTCTAAACAGGCTGTCTTATTTGTACCAACTAACGAGAGAGTTAAGCAACAACAGTAGGAAAAATATAAACACCATAAAGTCAAAGGAAGGCAAACTTCTTACACAAGAAGGAAAAATATTAAAGAGGTGGAAAGAACACTTTCAAGAGATCCTAAATGTCACAGCTGAAAACATTGCACTCCCAGTAGACTGCAAATTAGACCATTTTCCTACCATCGAGACTATAAACATAACACATATTACAGCTGATGATGTGCAAAAAGCCATCAAGAAACTAAAGAACAGGAAAAGCCCAGTGATTGACAATATCAACCCAGAACTGTTAAAAGAGAGTTTAGTGACGTCTTCAAAACATCTGCTCAAACCCTTTAACAGAATATTAGAGGAACAAGAGGTCCCAAACAACTGAAAATGATCCCTGATTGTTAAACTCCCAAAGAAAGGCGATCTAACAGTTTGTGAAAACTACAGGGGCATATCTCTTTTATCTGTACCATCAAAGATATTTTGTCGAATAATAATTGACCGAATAAAAGATGGAAATGAAAACCAGCTAAGGGATATGAACTAGCAGGGTTTCGCAGTGGCCACTGAACAACTGAACAGGTCTTTATCCTAAGAAACGTCTTAGAACAATGCCAGGAATTTAACTCTCCCGTATATCTAAATTTTATAGACTTTAAAAAGCCTTTGACAGTGAAATACAGGGAAGAATGTGAAGCATAATGGACCACTACGGCATCCCTGTGATATTGATCAATATTATCCGGAAAATATATGTAGGAAGAAAATGTTGTAGGCTAGAAAGTGGGCCGACATCAGAGTGACTTGGGGTGAAAACTGGGGTAAAGCAAGGCTGTGCAATGTCAGGCTTTCTTTTAATTATTACCATCGACTGGATAATGAGAAACACAAACAACAAAAGCCGAGGCAGCAGGTGGTAGTTCACGAGTAGACTTGAAGATCTTGATTATGCTGATGACCTTGCTCTCCTATCAAACCAATTCATAGATTTACATGAGAAAACAACTAGACTATATGAAGTAGCCAGATACACCGGCCTAAACATCAATACCAACAAAACATGAAAAATGCGAATGAACAGCAAATGCAATCAAAAAGTAAAGATCAACAACACCGAGGTTGAAGACACCTACTCCTTTTTATACCTTGGGGCGACAATGAACAAACATGGTGGTACTGATGCAGACATGTCTAGCAAGATCTGCCTTCTGTCAACTAAGTAAGGTTTGGAAATCACCGAGATATAACTATAGATCCAAACTCCGTCTCTTCAACTCTAACGTGATATCCACACTCCTCTTCTGTGCAGAACTTTGGAGAATTGCCAAGAAGGATGAAAAAAGACAAAACACATTTCATCGTAAGTGCCTGCCCAGAATACTAAAGATCCATTGGCCTGAGAAAATCTCCAACACTGACCTCTACACTCGCACTAAGACCATGACACTGTCTACAACCATCAAAGTGCACAGATAGAGATGGATTGGCCATGTCCTGCGCAGAGATAATAACAGCAACATCAAAATAGCACTAACATGGACACCCGAGGGAAAAAGAAAATCTGGTAGGCCTAGAAACACCTGGCGAAGAACAGTAGAGAAGAAGAGAAAAAACTTGGATGGGAGACATGGCAAAGAGCTGAAGTCGTGGCAAGTGAAGACATGGATGGTGCAAGATGTTGTCCGGCCTCGTGAGTCCATAAGGGCCCAGAGAGGATATGTATGTATGTATGTAATTGTGTAGTGAAAGAGAAAAACTGTTCACCCGGGCAATGCCGTTATTGGCATTTTTTTGCAAAGAATTTACTTTCCAATAGTCACTCACTCTGCGTTATCTTATAAAATTTATCATACTGAGTTCCTTTTTGTTTAATGCTTAGATCATTTATAAAAAAATCATCAACTCAATTTTTCCCACAGCCGTCTTGTGTAAACTTACAAAATCTATATCGCTTGTTAAGGTTCATCTATTAGATATAAATCATTGCTGAGTACGCATTTTCCCTTATGCTGTCATTGCGCTTTGAATGTTGCCTGTTGGCTTTTATTTAAGTTATCATGTAAATATAGACAGGGCTTTCCATATCAGGTCCCATATCATTCCGAGACTCCCATAATAAAATGGGTCGAGGAATTATATGGGACCTGATATGGAAAACCCTGTGTCGTAATCTCTTTATTTCATCATTTTCCACAAAAGACACTAAAATGCTTTTAAAACCTACTCTATTCTTTTACACACAAAAAAAAGTAAAAAAGGAAAACATGATATAAAATTATTTAATTTTCTATAATAATATTAATCAAAGCGCTAAAGCGTTTAAAGGCAGAGCTAAATCTAAGCACTAAAAATAAAGAACGATTTGTGTTTCATAAACTTGAAACATAGCACATCAGCTTTGTTTGTTTCCTCCGCACACTTTAACCCGAATAATACAGTCGTTATATTTCGCTCCTTACAGTCGCTACATTAACGCCTGAATGCTCATACGATAATAATTCGTCAAAATTTGTCAGGTTATCATACTGTGATGACCGAAATTTTTTAGGACCAGTGTAGATAAAAATCATCATCATTAATTTATTATTAATTATCACATAATTCACACCTTTTTGTCATATCTGTTTTAGAAAAGATCAAACTAATCTTATCAACTAATTAATTAACATCATTAAAAGGATTGTGATTGGCTGTCTGAACTGGACAGCGAGTGACGAAGAATTTCCATTGGACGAGTTCAAGCCCTGTCCCGCCGAAGTATGCGAAGACGGATAGGGCTTGGATCATTCGAGTTACGCACACTTGCACATTTTTTAAGAAATCTGTAATTAAGCTCCGCCCACTTGATCAAAGGTCAAAGGTAAAAAATGCTTAAGTAAACGTCAACGAGTATTGATACACGATATGTAGTGCACATTTATATCGCATTTATGTTGGCGGTATAAATATGTACCTCCTATTTTAGACAATACGTATAACATTTAAAATACAATACACGAATAATGTCCTGTAATAGATCCTCTGGTAGCAATATTGACTGACCGATTTACCCTGTCTAGACAAAAAAACGCGAAAATCAGATAGCTTTATGACGCTATAAGGCTCTGCCTAAGAACGAAAGAATATGGAATATGTGTCAGAAAGACACGATCCACATTTTGGTATGATTTTGATAAATGTTCAAAGCAACTTTTCACTGTGTTTGAAGAGTTTTTCTGGATTTACCTTCATCAGACACGCTAGGAGTAGAAAAACTTGGAAAACCTTATAATATTCGATTTGACAAAACAAAAACAGAAGCCAAAAAATATTACAACAATGACCAATGAGATAAATTTATCAAATTTAAAAAATAACCAAACGTTGTCAAATTTTGGAAATATGTAAACTGTGTCTTTCCAACACATATTCCAGTACTCGAAAATATATAAGAGCATACAACTGAAGCACGGGGAAGCTTTCTACGACCTCCACACGGCAATAAAGCCAAACTCTGCAATAATAATAAAAACGAAAGAATATGGAATATGTGCTAGAAAGACACGATCCACATTTTGATATGATTTTGATAAATGTACAACGCAAAATTTCACTGCGTGTGAAGCGCTTTTCTGGATATACCTTCATCAGACATTCAAGGAGTAGAAAAACTTGGAAAACCGGTATAATATTAGGTGGTCATCTCAGTACAAAAATTTACGATAAAAGAGACGATTTTAATTTTAAAATTATTAATTTTCCTGATCTACAGAGCAATATACCTACTTCCCCTGCATACGGTGTTTATATTTCACAACTTATTTGATATGCCAGAGCTTGCACACATTTCACAGATTTTTTTATCAGACACCGATTTCTTCGTGAGCGACTTTTGGAGCAGGGCTATAAGAAAATACGTCTCATACGATCCCTAAAAAATGTTTTCCTCGTAATCAGCCAATAGTGGAAAAGTTCAAAATTGAGTTAAAAGATATGGTGATTAATTGTTTTGATTAGTGTTTGAATGGTCTGCTGTACTGAGATGATCACCTCAATATCCCTATTCTGTCTCACAACTATATTGTGTTCTATGGTCTTTGCCGGATCCTAAGATCACAATGGAAGAGGGAGGTTTGGCGCCATAAAACCTGTTTTAACCCACCATTTCGTTTGAAATGCTTGTACTAAGTCAGGACGGACCATTGCGATCCACCAATTCTCCGGTATGAATGATTCGTTTTTGTCATTTTCTCTGGACTATGAGATTGATCATTCAAGTTCGGTAGTTTTGTTATAACCTTTATTTGATAAAACAAAAACAGAAGCCAAAAAATATTACAACAATGACCAATGAGATAAATTTATCAAATTAAAAAAAAATAGCCAAACGTTGTCAAATTTTGGAAATATGTAAATTGTGTCTTTTCAACACATATTCCAGTACTCGATAATATATAAGAGCATACAACTGAATCACGGGGAAGCTTTCTACGACCTCCACACGGCACTAGAACCAAACTCTGCAATAATATTAAAAACGAAAGAATATGGAATATGTGCCAGAAAGAAACGATCCACATTTTGATATCATTTTGATAAATGTACAAAGCAAAATTTCACTGCGTGTGAAGCGCTTTTCTGGATTTACTTTCATCAGACACGATAGGAGTAGAAAAACTTGGAAAACTGGTATAATATTAGACTTGATCAAACAAAAACAGAAGCCAAAAAATATTACAACAATGACCAATGAGATAAATTTATCAAGTATTGTTCGATAGTCATTATCAAATTTATTTTAATCTGAACAGCATCTCATGTTAGTTAAAAGGACGGAAAGAATGACGTTACACCAGCACACGAGGCCTGATATGTCTCAGGAACCAGAGGCATCCAGGAGCCTGAATCGCTCACATGGTCTTGATGTCTTCCCTATAAAGACTTTTGTAGAGCTAAATAAGCTGAACATTTAGACAAGCAACATCTTTACTCTATCTACTACAGGTTTTATTCTGTAGGCTTAAAACATGAAAAAATATTAATTAAGGGGCTATAACCCCTATATGGGGTCATCTGAAAAGTTCAACTTAATGAAGACTTTTGAAAAGCTAAATGAGCTGAACATTTAAGCAAGCAACAGCTTTTCACTATCTGCTATAATTTTCATTATATAGGCAAAAAACGCTATTTTTCACCTTTAAGGGGCTGTAACCCCTATAAGGGATCATCTGACAACTTTGACCCAATGTAGATCTTTTGCTGTTGAAGCAGTAAGTTGGCATCAGATTTATTCTATCTCTTATACTTTTTGATTTTCAGGCCAAAGACAGCAGTCTGAAACCCCGGTCTATTTTTAGTAACGGCAGCCATGTTTTTTGACGAATCAAAAATCGAAACACAAGTTTGGTGCAAAACACCCTTAGGATCATTCATATCAAGTTTCATATAATTCTGATCAGTAGTTGCAGAGGAGAAGATTTTAGAACATTTATTAACAGACGACGACGCATGCAGGTGATGGCAATAGTTCACATGTACCTTTGGTCCAGGTAAGCTAAAAAGCCATACCAAGCCCTCTTGTGAGCACGTGAGGCCTGATATGGCCATATATGGACACTGGTCAAATATGGCTTGGACATTTCCGGCTGTTTCATCCAGGCAAGTTTACGCATATAAACGTTAAATGTGTGATAATAGATTCTAATTTCGTGTATAATTACAATGTTTAGATAATAATCTTATGAAGTATAGTGTATAAAATGTTATAAATCTTAATTGGTTCAAGCGTAATTGATAAAAAATAAAACTACACTGTTTATAACGTAAATAAGGTCAGTATATTGAACAAAAAACAGTTTTGAACTAACTTATTTACCACACATAGAGTCACAAGAGTTTTAACCGGGTTTCTTTTCTGTTTTTGAATTTATTTTTTTGGCCAGGGAGGGGGGGTAACCTTTGATCCTGGTTTTAAACATTTTCATAACCAAATCTTTATTTATAGTTTTACGACAAAGCGGCTAGAATTCAAGACCAGTTTATTTGCTGTACAGTTTATTGCAATTAATATAGTGTTGTTGCCCTATATGTCTATGACCCCTTTTTGCCTACCGGAGAACTTTGTATGAAGAAAATCGTTGTGATTTAAAAGTTATTTGACATTTTGTTTGCAAAAATTATATCTTTAAGTTTTAAATGAGTATATTGGTTTAGTCGTTTGAAAAAGACTCTTAAAAAAGTTAAAAGGAGGAAGAGGAAATCAATTTTCCTTTGTCGCATTTTACTTTGTATTTGTATACAACAAATAATGGATCATATATATGCTTTCAAATCATTTAAATATCAAATTCATAAAACTGTAGTATACATGACTTTGTTGAACAATTCAAAAATGGGTGTAAATCATACCACTCATAAATGTGCGTTTCCCACCAATGTCAAATAGAATAACAGTAAACTAAAATAAATTTGAGTGATTTATGATTATCCTGTGAATATAAGGGAACAGTAGATATGTTGCTTTGTCTTTGCGTGAAAATGCTTCGGCAGTATCTCTTCGTTTTGGCTTGGCACCATTGCCTTCTTGTATGCGATGTTTATGGTGATTTCAATCAGTCCCTAGTAGCATTCGGGAATTCTACCACTAATACAGATACCAAACAGAACTTATCGGATGTAACTCTACTCTATGAGAAAACAACCGTTCATAGCGAGCAAGCATTTCACCACTTAGGGCTTTCTAAATGCTTAGAGTACGGGACTTGCGAGTTTATTTCAACGTTACCAGAGGGACTAAGATATTGTCATTGCGATTCTCTGTGTGTTCTTTATAAAGACTGTTGCTCAAATGTAAACACTGAACAAGTGGTCTATCCAAGAAACAAAAATCAAGCGTTTCCATCATGTACCCAACCATTATTTTCAAGACACAAATTTATGGGAACCTTTGTAGTTAAATCGTGTCCTGACTCGTTCACAGACGTGAAGATCAAGGAAAATTGCTCATCAAGAAGTATTGTTGATGTTGGACCATGGGTTGCGAGTAAAGCAAATGTTGTTTACCAAAACAGATTCTGTGCTCGATGTAATGGCGAGTTTTCATTCATCCCTTTCAATGTCAATATATCTAGCATAAATTACAATTTTGATACACCAGAGGGACCAGGTGTTATTTTTAACATATCTTCTGTTAATCTTTTAAAGTTGTTTACAGATCCTGACCGTAAACGTAATCCTATTCCTTACATAACAATGATTTCTCCGCCAGGTATTGAAGTAAGAGACTGTATCATGTATGACCAATACCACCAATGTGACAGTAATTTTTCAAATCCAGTTGCATTATACAGAATAGTCAACGGAAAACGTGAGCTGTTTTTAAAAAGTGAAGACTGTGTTGCAACCGAACTTATCGATTACTGTTTTGGAAAAGTAATTTTGAGACAAGATGGACAAACTCATAATTTGTTTCCGCTTTCGGCCCTTTTTCAATTTGCCGACACAAATAGTTTGAACTGTCACAGAGAGGTAAGCAGTTGACTTTTTTTACCATTACCACAATTTATATTGACTTGAGGTATTCTAAATATTATAAATATCACCTTATAACTTCTATGAGTTATTTAACATTAACACATGTGAACCATCAGTAAAGAAGTAATAGATTAACATTATCACGGGGTAGAATGTCTACGGCAAAAAATGTTCCGGCATAGCAGTGTAAGAACGAAATGAATGGCAGAAAATATTTTTATCAAAGTTTTCGAAAGATTCTGCGCATAATTTAAATAATATATCAAAATCAAATTGCCCATGCTCAACATAGTGGTTTGTTATTGATATTAGGCCAAACCGTTTTTAAATTCAATTAATGGTTTTAGTGTGAAGCTGATTCAAAGGCCGCCCGTGCGTTAAAACAATATGCATATCGAGGCCTTTTTGGACAATATTTTCTAAAGGTGAGCATCGTTATGTTATTTTGTACCTGTAACAGGTTTTATTCATTCATTGTTTATATGCATAAATTCTTTGGGCACAAGAATAGAGGCTTAATATAGAAAATTCAAATTAAGAAGATTTGGAACGGCACACACATTGCTAAGAGAATTATGCATGGCTAATACATATTACATTATCATCTCAATTTATTTGAAACTCCGAAACAACATAAAGGTTATAATAAAATTACCAAACCTGGAGTGTCTATAAGAAAAGACAAACCATGGCAGGCATGCTTTAATACTGCCTTTTTAAACAAATATGCAATACTCAAATAAATATTTAATCTAACAAATGATACAATGGTTATAGCATATCAATATCAATCATATCAAGCATGAAAACACTAGGAAATATATACCATACAAACCAATCACTTGCTAGATAATTCATTTTAATTGTCCCTCGCCGCAATGCAACAAAGGAACCTAGAAATGGTCTTTTGTCCGTCCGTTTGTGCGCCCATCAAAATTTTGTTGACACAATCCCCAGCTGAGACCGCAAAATGAAAATGAAATTTTGAAGGATTGTTTCCATGATATGTAATACCGGAAGGCCATTTTTATCGAACAAAATCTGAAGCATTTTTTTTTACTTGATATCACCTTTAATCATTTTAGGTAATAGAATACCCTTTGTAGACACAACTCCCTCGAGATGGCTTTACCGAAATTTCCAAAGGGTGGTAACGTGATAATCAAGTCACATCTAATGGTGAAATATCATTAACACCAAGCATTTAGTATTTTAGTTATAGACCTTAACAAAGAGTGTTACAGACATACAGACGGACACAACTCCCTCGAGTTGGTTACCCATCTAGTGGCGAAACTTCATTGAGCCCCGTCCCCAACATGTAGTATCCGGAATAACGGGATCATAATTAATCAAGAGCTCAACCAAAGTCCTTCATGCTTAAAATAAAGGTCACAGTGACCTCATTTCAAAGAGGTGTTGTAGCGCTACCAGATCCACATTTTTGCAGATATAGTATTAGAGATACAAACATTAACAAAGTCATTCAAACTTAAAATAAATGTCACGGTGAACTAATTTCTAGCGGGTGGTGTAGCGCTACTTAACACATATCTAAAGCGGTGAAATTGAGATTTCACTGGCCCCAAATATTTAGAATTTGAGTAAAGTTACTTAGAAAGACACGTTTACATATTTCCAAAATTTGACAACATTTGGCTTTTTCTTAAAAAAATAATAATAATTTTATCTGTTTGGTCATTGTTGTAATATTTTTGGCTTCTGTTTTTTTTTTATCAAATCTAATGTTCTACCGGTTTTCCAAGTTTTTTACTCCTAGCGTGTCTGATGAAGGTTAATCCAGAAAAGCGCTTTACACGCAATGAAATTTTGCATTGTACTTTTATCAAAATCATTTCAATATGTGGATTGTGTCTTTCTGGCACATATTCTATATTCTTTCGTTTTTAATATTAACCAAGAACAAAAGAAAACTGTTACGGAAGTGTGGACGGACGGAAAAATGGAAAACTATATATCCGATTCATATACGTGGTCGGGCCATCAGAATTGTTATGCTTAACCACTTTCGCAAGTACGGAGAAACAGGAAAAAAATCAATTAAATTTTCTCTGATAAGACGTCGTGAGGGTTGGGGCGGGGTGAAATCCAAAAATAAAAATTGTGCTGTATAATTTTACTGCTGGCGTTTATTCATTGTGATTTTTTTCTAAATTACCGCGCTTGTAATGTGATCTGAGTCGCGTACACTTATTCCACTTCTCATTAATTTCTATTGTACGGTAAAAACTCATATTATAATTATCATTCGGATAGTATATTTTTGAAGGATTTCATATGACATAACCTGATATGCTGTTGGATTTACAAATATTTAATTACGTAGCTTTTTCATCTTTCGATTTTGTATCATAAATTAAACCCCGAATTAAAAATCTTATATGGACTAGTTTTTTTATATTTATTTTTAAACAGTTGAATAAAGTATCTTTAGGCATCTACATGAACAATAGATCAAAAATACACTGCATGTAATGTTACTTTCTGCCATTTCAAATGTTCATGTTTCTGTTTTAACCATGCAAGGATTGGCTTGTACTGTAATTATTTAATTAAGGGGTATATCATGTTGTTGTTTGACTGCTTTTTAGACAGTATTTGCATTGCAAATGCATGTACAATTCGTAAAATACATCTAGAATATCTGTTAGCCTGTTTTTGAGTCTTTTAAAGATTGAAGTGAAACAAAAATGTTCGTGTTGCATGTGATTGAACCAGTTTCACATAAAATCAATAAACCATAAACAAAAAGCACTTTCAATCCTTAAAACTAGACAACAATAGGTACATCTTGCGCATACTTTCAGTAAAGAAAAGCTACCATGAGTTATAGAAATTTATAATTTTATCTTACCTTCTCCATTCCGAAGCGGATGTTTACATGAGTTTTTACTAAAAACCATCCCAAAATTTCTTGTCCCCTTCGTACCATGCCGCTTTAGTCGTAGACATTCTACCCCGTGATTATCAAAAGGGGAAAATACTCGACCGATAAAATATTGATAATATTATTATTTTCAATCATTCAAAGCGTCTCTGATGAGTCTTTTATAAAGGAAACATACGATTCAAAAATGTGTTTATACCAATGTACAAAAGCATTCACTCAGAAGCGAATTATCTTATTTTTTAACCAAGTTAGGTCTTTTTTCAACATGCCCATCCCCATTCAACTTTAAAGAAAACGTCAAACCATAAGATAATAACAAGTATCACGTCGATATTTAACTATCGTCAATAGATTGAACTGTCATGTGCAATTCAAACCACATGTACTTATATACCGTTGTTAGAACGAGCAAAATACTCATAGTTTAACCTTATAAATCCTTCCCCGACATACTATAAATCACCTACTATTTACTGGATACCTGAATTGCACAAAAATCCATATACATTTCGTTTTATATCTGCTTCAAGTAAGTGCTTTTCAACCCATATTTCCAAAGTTCTATCTCTTACATTAACTTCTATGAAGGAATTGATCATTGAATACTGTGAAACTGTATTCAAAAACAGTGGAATTAATCATTTTTGAAGCGTAAAAAAATATCTTGATGTTTTGGACAAGCTTCGTGCATTTGAAAATACTTTTCATACTGTTGATAGTTTTCTACTTTATATACTAGCCTACCGTCAAATCTTATTAAAAAAATTATATTTGGTTGAATGGTGTTATAAATCTAAGAGTGATTATATCTGTTCTTGAGCTTCAAACTCATTTAGTAATTCATTTTTTAGTAATGAGTCTCAAAAAGGTTACATTGACAAGACTGATGCAGAAACTATTACTACTCTTAATTATTTGTTAGATAATATTTACATTTTGGTACACAAATGTATCGCCAAATCATTGGTATTCCTATGGGTACTTATTGTGTGCCACTTATAGCTCACCTTTTCCTATTCTGTTATGAATCACAATTTATGGCTAAATTACAAAAAGGCCCCATTAAGCAAAAACCTGATTTGTAAGATTGTCTTTTGTCTACAAGTTATTTCGGAGTTTAATGTGAGTAAGAATGAGCCTTTAACGACTAATAACAGTTTTCTAATAAGAAAACACGTTTTTCGGTGTTGCTTATAAGTTAATTTTTAAACTGTTATTTTTTTTCAACTTTTATAAGATTTACAAAGACCTATATAAACGTGTTGATGAATTTGAGTGTTTGCAATATTTTTGAGCTGTCAATAGGCTGTATGTGTTGGATGTTAACGTCGGAAACCGTAAGGGTATATCGTCTAGGTAAAGGGGACATTACAATTTTTATATTTAAATATTGACTGAATAGACGAAACGCGCGACAGGCGTAGCAAAATGTATTGTCGTGAGCTTTGTTGTCATTTGTATTTCGAACACCCGTGAAGGTTAGCACTGCTGGTGGAGTTTTTATTTCCCGAGGTTAGCCCGCTCCGGCACCAACACTTTTGCGTTGGAGAACACATCAAAGCTTTAAATTATCCGTTTAAATTTCAAAATTGTCTAAACCCTAAGGTTCTTCCTACCCCAGACATAGGTTGATCATCTAAGTAATAATTTGGTTCCCTAGTTTTGTATTTTTGGTTTTACTATTCTATGCTCTTCATAATCATATAGTGTTTGGCATTTTCAATAGTTTTGGTTGAGCGCCTCTTATGAGTCTTGAATAGACGAAACGCGCGTCAGGCGTATCAAAATTTATTGTCTGGAGCTTTGTTGTCATTTGTATTTCAATAGACTCAAAAGCTTGTTTGATAGTTATCTGGAGCTATTAACAAGTTACTTATGTTTAAATTTAAATGCAAGTTATTAAGGTAAATGATGAAAAATATTGCTGATTCTTTGTTTATTTACAAAAAAAATGGGAAGATATATAAATATAGATAAAGCAGCGTTTAGAGAAAAATATCGCTTAATATTTAATGCATTTAATGTGTAACAAGAATGCTTTTATTATTTAGGTGGGTTGAATAAGGTTTTATTGCGCGCCAAACCACCCAAATCAATTGCAATCTTTTGGTCTGGTAGTTACACAAAATATAACTCGGTTGTGAAGACATATTAGGCATGTGTAGGTGATCATCTTAGTACAACAGCAACAATATCGAAAACAATCACTTACCATTTCGTCTAAAATTATTTTGAATTTTTCCACCAGTGGCTGATAACGAGGGAAGGTTTTTTAGGGATCGTATGAGACGTATTTTGTTATAATCTTTGTCTCACAGTCCGTCATGGAGATAGCAATGGATAAAACAATCTGAAAAATGTATACAAGCCCTTTAATATCTAATAAGTTTTGCAATATAAGTTGAAATATAGACGCAGTCTCTTTATCGCATTTTTCGGTACTGAGATGACGATGAGATGTACATCCAAGCATGACGTTAAGCAAGTCGATTCGATTGTTTCTTTAATCTCTAGCGCTAAAGGATAGCTAGAAGGAATTCATTTACCAAACGAACCGTTGTTGACTGAGAGGACGGCATCTATATATCTGAAAGTGAGATTAAAGGATTGTTTCTTTAATCCCTAGCTCTAAAGGATAGCTAGAAGGAATTCATTTACCAAACGAACCGGTGTTGACTGAGAGGACGGCATCTATATATCTGAAAGTGAGATTAAAGGGCCTTGCCTCTTTCATCTTCTTGCTCTTTGCAAGTTCTTGAACAAATCTTGTATCATACAAGTATAAAACAAGTCGGCGAGGAGAGGAGCACAGTTTGTGCCCACGTGAATGCCAACTTGTTGAAAAATCTCTCCTCCAAATGTAACAAATATGTTGTCAATAAGGAAATCAAGCATACTGCAAAGTTGTTCCAAAGTGTCACAAATCATATCTTCATAAGGTGATTTGGTAAAAAAATATAGACTTATAACATAAATAACAAAGTTCCTTTAAGCGTTTCTAATAGTTTTTTTTTCGGCGACACTAAGTTTTTCGTATGAAAATGTGTGTGTACAAAGTTTAAAAATCTAAAGTTTTCAATGAATTAACCTTAGAGAATGACCGGGATTTAAAATTACAAAATAGATCTTTTGAGTTGAACGGACAGCCCTGTAGTTGAATATGATGATGATCCAGCTATCTGTCTATCTTTGCATGCATTTTTTGTGAAGTTTAGGCATGCAGTACAAATATGGCAACTCTTTGTGTTCCTTTTTCAATTGAATCAGACATTTGTAAAAATGTGCTTTACATACAAAAACTATTTTGATGGAGGGTTAAGACATTTCCGAAGTTATTTGTTCGGCTGCGTACAAGAGATCGAATGTGTCTTTCCCAGTCTGGCAGTGACTCAAGCTCTGCTTCATGGTCCACCTCCCGCTTTATCCAGGCTCTGTAGTCCTCCACAGCGTCGATGATGATCTTAAAGTTATGGTTCTAATTTATATATGTACGTTGTGGATCCTTGATTTTAGGTCGTGGGAAACCATATTTCATAATAAATTGTTCTAAATCATCTTTTGATCACTCGTAATAACATTACCAGATGGACCACAAATAAAGGGACAAATGGATCACTTGCACCTCAAAGGGGACTTTAGTTAGTTTTCAATGTTAAGGTATTGCAATGCCTTTTGTGATTAAAAATTGTACCGCTTATGGTCTTTGTATTTCAATAGAAAACAATTGGTGATGGCATGTTCTTAAGATAAGAAGGAATCTGAGATGTGACTTCTTTACGATTCAAAATATTGCTGATGTTGATTGCGTCGATTGTTGTGAAATGGGCCCAATACATAGGAAAATAGTTCAAAATCCAACAAAAGATCGTTTTCAATGAAAATTCAATGGACATTAATTTTTGGCTCATTTTATCTTTTATTTATACATTCATGAAACAAGGACTAAAACATTTTTAATGTGTCATGCATCCGTTTTGCGGGCAAGACAATCGCAATTTTTCTGTACATTTCAAAAACTTCAAAATTTTCTGTTTGACGTAATACAATTTAATATATGTTCCGGACCATGTCATAGCCATATGGGTTAACTCATATGGTCGGGCAAAATGCATATGTTCGGGGCTAATCAGAAAGGGTGATATTTGATTAATTGATAAAATAATTTATTAATAAATAAGTAATTAAAAATGTGGATGGGTTGCGATAAGGCCCTATTTTGGCCCATCTGTAGATGAAAAATAAAAAGTATTTCATAGCCTGTTACTGTTTACCATATTTTGTAACTAAATGATTGTACTGTTGTGAAAGACTACTTTTAAATACTTTTGCAACATCAGAGCTTAGAAAATCGTGTTCATAATTGACACATTTTGGATGAAAATTTCATCTTGATTTAAACGAATATTAAGGTAGGGCTTCAATAAATTGAAATTTTGTGCTAATATAGTTGAAGCCAGTGTTTACAATTCTGTAAAACATTCATCATATAAATACATCACTTTAAAGAACAATTTTGAATTGGATATGACCGCTAATCTAAAGAAAAACGAAGAAAACCAAGAGATTTCGCTCATTTTTTAACTACTGACAACAAGTTAAAATTCTTTAGTCTTTTTAAATTTTCAGTATGTCTTGCACCCGGAACCAGCTTGAAACTTTCACAAAAAATGTGTTTTAGTATAAAAAGGTTTTGAATAAAATATGGAGCTGGTTCCGCGTGCAAGGCCATACTTTCGGGAAGGATATACATCACTCATATGCGCCTCATGTTGTAATCATTTGATGTGGTTCATTTCAAGAACCATTTACTTAAAAATTTAAAAAGCTTTTAAACTACAGATGTTTATTTTTAAAAATTAGATATATTAACCTTTCTAACAAGATATTTTGTGATAGAATTTACTTAATTTTATTTTTGACTTTCGCGGTGGGCTGAAAAAGGGTCTTATCGCAACCCATCCTTTCGGCTTTTACATTTGATACAAAATGTTTTCGGGAAAAAAAATCCGATTAAAATTATTTGGATTCTGTGTCAGGAAAATAGTTTTTTACACATAGTATCAACTAGGAAAAGTATTTTAGTCAACCAAAGATACGAAAAAGCTTAATAATAAAAACTGACTCCCTAATTCAATGGCATTTTGTGACAAAAACCGTCATAATTTACAGTACTTTCATGAAGCTAAAACGTATTTTTGATATATGAAATCATTAAAATATACGCAGACATTGCGTTATACAATTTTCAAAACTTTTATCAAAAGAATATCTTTAGAGAATTCTATTCATTAACCAATGTAAAACAATAAAAATGGTTAATTTAGATTTTAGTTTTAACCTTAATGGTTAAAGGTACAAAATTGACGTTGATTTTGTCTCAGCCGTTTGATATTTGATTATTGTTCCGTTTCAGCATGAGGTCCCATTCGGTAGGATTGGACTGCATTTCTATCCCTTACCAACTAACGTTCTGTTTTAAATTTACAAAATCCGGTCTGTTATTTCTTTGAAAAAAAAAAGGTTTGTTTTAAATTTACGTAAATGTTGGTCTCTAATTAATTCCATGTTTAAGTTCGTGTTCATTTTCTTCAAAATGGTGTAGCCTGTCATAGCCATATGTTTATACTCATATGGTCCGACCAATTGCGTACGGTCCGAACATATGGGTATACAATTGGCTTTCATCAGACAAATTCATTGTCTGACTTCCTACACAATCGATGTGCTAAATAAAGTTACATTCCAGCTCCTTGGTCCTAACAGGAGTGATCTGAGCCGGATCATCCCTCGGAATACCCTGTTTTCTTTTTTCAACTCTATTGTTCCCTTTCTTTTGTTTTAAAGCAAGTTTTTGATAAATTTTCACTAAGTTGGACAAAGGAAAATTAAAAAGTCAACAACAAAGTTTTTTTAAGATTGCAAAATAACATAGTTACCACTGGGGGTTGGACGGTCGTCACCTTTCCATGTCTACTTCCATATCAACAAGACTGCTAAACCGGTGCAAACCCTATGCTAAAACTTATACATAAAGAATATTAAAGAAGCACAAGAGGGATACTCTATAATATATGGTATAAATTTTTAATGCATAAAATGTTTTCTTATGTTTGTATTAAAAATTTAAATGACATATTATGAAGGCTGGGATGTAAAATAGTTATTACAATCAGACTTAGTGTGTCAGTAAGATCCCCACTCCGGCCTCCGGTCGTCTGATCAATCCATTAATGACACACATCGTCCTAATGTAATAACTATTACAGAAACAGCAAATTACAGATGCAATGAACACAGCTTTACCTCTTAGGTGGTTCGGAGGTATAAGCCAAATCCATCATTTTTTTTTCATCAGTCTTTGGAGAATTTATCTTTCATAAAAGAACATTGAAGTTGATGACCTCAGTATTGCTTTTTGATAGATAATAAAGGGAAAAGAGTTATTTAGCATTATTGTGAGCTGAAACACAATCAGAGTTTAGATATATTTCCCAAATGATAAGCCATGTATACTATCTTTTGAAAAAACGTGAAAAAAAACTTTGGGTCATGGACCTTCTTTTCTAGATATTTTAGAAAAAAACTAGTTTCTTACACATTTCTATATGAAAATTAGTCACACATTTTCCCGCCAATTATCTCCCTTGAAAATTGAAATTTGCAAAAAAGACTAGTTTCTTTTAAAAATTGTTATGTTATATTTATTTTATTATTTGAGTATTTTATGTCATTTTTATTGAAAT
This sequence comes from Arcuatula senhousia, assembly GCA_963971305.1. Classification (NCBI taxonomy): domain Eukaryota; kingdom Metazoa; phylum Mollusca; class Bivalvia; order Mytilida; family Mytilidae; genus Arcuatula; species Arcuatula senhousia. Next base: position 48,786,142 of record OZ020306.1, read on the forward strand.
GCAGACTAAAAATTTGCAAGATGTCCAAAAATGATGCTCAGTTTAATACCCTGAACCAACTTAAGTGGTAATAATGTCATTTTCAGGGTTTAGACTATTGTCTAGAAGATCCAGTATTCGCCAACTATGAAGTCGATTCTCGTGTTGGCTTGGAGGTTAGTAACAAGATAGTTGTTTCTAAACCATTTTTGCACCAACTAGGATTGGTAATGCATAACATTTTAAACAACGCTGAAATAAGTGCCAAATTTTCATCCATTTCCTATTATTCCTTACCAATATCAAATAGCACTTATTATTTCGAATTTGATTTTTATGGAATGGTTCGGGTAAAGGGAACGTCGGGTGACATGAAATATTTTGATTACGTGGTGGAAAGTATAGTGTGGCAGTTTATATTTACAACACCATCAGGAAATGTGTTTGAAGTAAAAAGTAACAGAAGTATTATTCCGTTTCGAGGTTTTCGTGTCGAATTGAATCATATGACTGGATTGTATACGAACAGAAATCGCCTAAACAACAGTGAACTTCCGTCTTATATTTCGATTCCAAGAAACAACAATAGGCTATGTAATGAATATCTGATAGAATCCGATCTTATCACCGAGCAGTTTGATACCGAATTTATCGTCACTGACATAAAATGCCCCGGGTTAGAAGAACAAAACATTAATATAGCAAGAACTATTGTAACATATGTCGGTCTGTTTTTGTCAGTTATCATGCTTATTGTCTCTGTTGTACTTTTCAGGAAAGCCAAAATGCATAAGTCGGTTCCAGGTTCCAATGTTGAAAACTTATGCGTTTCATTAATATTGTCTAATATTCTGTTCATGGTTGGCATCGGAGCGAATGATTACTACTGGGTGTGTTACTGTATCGGTGTTGCCTTGCATTATCTTTTGTTGGTTGTTTTCTATTTTAAGACGGCATCTTTGGTTTATATCTGTTTCAGAATGAGAAACATGTTGATGAATATAAGTTTTCATAAAGAGATGTCTTCAGCTTTGAAGAACACCACTGTAGGCTACGTTTTTCCTCTTTGTTTTGTCATGGTAGCTGTTTTAATTGATCGTTTTGGACTTTTCGGCCTTAATTTACAATATAGTGGAACTGTTTGCTTTCCTACCGGCTTCCCAGGTAGTATCTTCTTTGTCTCCATACCAATTGGCTTGTCGGTAGTTACCAACATCGTTTGCATGACTATCCTTGTAATTATACTGGGTAGAGTTTCGTTGGATATTCAGATGGTTCGAAAATCAAGTTCCTACCAATTTGTGTTTGTGATAGGCCGAATTGCTGTCGTTACAGGTCTGTTTTGGATATTTGGCATCGTCGAAAGTGTCGTACGACATACCGTCACAGAATACATTTTTATTATTTTCTGTAGTTTCCAAGGTTGCCTGATTGCATTGGCCAATCTTTCCACGAAAAGGGTTTACAAATTTTTGAAATGATAATTTATCCCACTGTATCATTCTTTGATTGGAAGTAATTTTTGTCATAAGAGATTAACTCAAGCACGTTACCAAAAAAAAACATTTTCAAGTGACTTGAAAATTGGTTCAGAATAACGATACACAAATGATTTTATACATTGTGATCGAATTTTAAAATTTCATTATCAAGAATTCAAATTAAAAGAACAAACACGACAGGACTCTTTGTAGAAAGTACGCGAATAAAGATATCATAACGATCGTTACACAATACAAATGACTTTCTGATTTCAATATCTTTTCAGTCTTTTTCTATCTTTTATTAATTTATAGTGTTTTGAAGTGGGCATTAGGGGCAATGCGTTTTCTCTGTCAATGTTGTTTGTAAAACCGTTGTTAATGTTTGATGTTTTTTTATTTTGAAATAGATGTTCGTAATTCAAAAGAAGAAGATTCATCATTTCTTTGTTTTCTTTCAATTGGTGATTTCATTACCTAAAATTACACTTTTTGCCTTTAAATACATTACCTAAATATATTGATTGTTTTTAGCAAGACAAGTCGCTAAACTTCATTTCTTCCCCATAGGATATTTATAATATAATTTATATATCTACGATTCTATCATCATTTCTTTTAATTATCATTTTGCTTTTGTATATCTCCATTTAGAATCTCTATCAATCGCAGATCTAGAATTTTGAAGAGGGGATCATGAACTGGCTAAGGGGGGCATTGACTTGAATATTGAGGTTTGCAATGTTTTGCAAATGCTTTCGGGACCTGGGCCTGGGTGGCCGAGTGGTCTAAGGCGCTGGTTAAAATACCAAACTATTGATCACTATCCGATCACTTCTCAGGCGGTGTTCGAGTCCCGTTTGTAATTAACAAAATAACAAAAAGTTACTTTCCCACCTGTATGTGATTAGGTTAGTCAGGTACCTGCCCAAGGTCGTTGGTTTTCTCCGGGTACTCCGGTTTGCTCCACCAGTAAAACTTACCGCCCTACATGGCAAAGGTGCATCGATAAAGGGCGTAAAACACCAACACACACACACCCCTACACACACACACATGATTTCAATTCTCAAATGTTACTTTCTACGCTCTGTGTTTTGAAATTAGTTATTTGAATGAATTTGAGATTTTACGCCCAGATTGGTCTTTTCGTGCATTTGGAATCTTATCGATTTAATTTCCTTCACAGCTTTAGAAAATATAAGTTTTGCTCATTCATATTCGACTATTTAGCATAAATCTATGCTGAATATGTTTTCGCTCAGCTTATGCTACCGATACGCGCAATTCATAATGTTTTTCTTTTGTGCATGAAAAGGTGATATTTATCAAATAAGGATTTTTTACGATGTCAATACGTACGTAGTTATATGGACCGTGGAGGAAAATATTGACTGAGGACGAAAGGAAAACATTTCATCAGTTGTGGTACTTAATTCAAAATCGTAACATCTTTTCCTTGCAATATGTTCAAAATAAATCTAAAGTTTAAAATCATTCATGAGTTCTTTATTATATGAGTTTATCGATGAATTTTCACAAGAATAATTACGCATAAAACCTCGGTTTACTGGCCCAAGATATGTATTTAAAAAAAAGATGGTCTTACGTTATTTCATTTAGGGCCTTAATTCATATCCAAAAAATAAAGTCTAGCAGAAAAAGGGAAAGCTTCAAGATCGTGACTTAGGATTAAGTAAAGGTAATTACAAAATAACCGAACTAGGAGGATCAATCTCAATGTCCAAGAGAAAAGACAAAACACGAAAGATCCATCGGAATAGTTATAGATTGCAATGGTTCTGACTTATTACAGGCATTTCAAATAAAATGTTTGGTTAAACCAGGTTTTGTGGCGCGCTAAACCTCCCTTTTCCATTGTGATCTTAGGGACCGCTAGTAACACAGACTACAAAGACCAGTCTTAAGATGCTCTTTAGACTCGTCTTGGTCTTAAGATGGCTTCCAAGACACCAGACCTGGAATTAAATTTAATGAATTCAGTATATGTTTACTTTTTAGAAATATAAGTACCACTTTATGACTAAAGAACACCATAAGACTATTAATTTGTAGTCTTTATGTTAGGTTGAAAAAAAAAATGCGATGTTTGAAAACAAGACGTATTCGATAAACAGATTTCTGTAAAGGGTAGTCTGGAGAACAGAAATTCTTAATTTTTTTCTTCATGTTGTTGCTAGAACCTTTGAAATGTTTACCATTTTTATCTTTGCAAGAAAACGTTACTAAATTCACAGAAAAGAGTAAAGAAATGGCTTACCTCTAAGATATATGAATCAAAATCACTTTGCCCCCTAGTTTTTCCATTTTAAGGTAAAGTATACGAAATTGACCGTCCGATCAATTTTCTTTAAAAATTAGCCATAGGTAGCTTAAGTTAGGAGGAATAAAGAAATGCAATAAAAAAGTGGGGTCACGGACCTTGTTTTCGAGTTATGACTTTCCGAAAATGTGTCGGTTTTATATCAAAATTACATTAAATATAATAGGAAAATGAACATAAAAAGTCATGTTTTTGAACATTTTCATTCAATAAAAAATCATTAACCGATCAATATTTTTTAAAAACTCAAGACAAATTCAAAATTAAATTCTGCGCATTTTGGTGTAAAGAAAGTCCTTGACTACGGAGTTCGTTTTTACGCTACAGACTTCCAAAGCGGAAATAAATGATAAAAATGACGCATTTTTGATGACGTTTTCGTGAACGTCAAAAACAAATAAAAAGAGCGACGTTTATAAGTAAAATCTGTGTTGTGTTGTTTGTGTGGGTTTGAACTCTTTTGACAAGGATTCTTGAAGTATAACAAACTATACTACCTAAGCATGTCGCTACTTGTATGTAATAAATTATACAGTATAAATTTATTATTTGTGTTGTCCGTTGAATGATACTTTGCAATCCGTAAATTTTCTTCAAGTATTTTTTTTAAATTATTTACTATTACGTGAACTAAGTCAACCGCTGATTTACAATTTTAAGTACTTAGCTTTGGCCGTCGTCAGTTTTTTTTCTTTATTATGAAGGTAGATGATCATAAATAGTGTTCGGTTCCGTACGATTGTTCGTCAACTCGTCAGTCCCAAATCAGTTTTACATTCAGTTTGTCTTAATAGCATACCATATCTCTTACTAGTATATGAAATAATACGCACTGGTCGATTTCTTTTCAATTTCTAAGATGGACAGTATTTTTTTTACGGTTAAATAAGAAAATAACACGAAAGGGCTTCGTCTCGCAGAAATCACACCTGGTAAACCTCAACTACAAGAGTTCACGAAAGAATAACAAAACTTACCAAGATTCACGTACATGTAAAGGCATTTAAATAGAATATGTTTTGTCCGGCGAAGGAAAAAGTAACAAGTTTGGATTCTGTTTTGTATTTTGTATCATTTTGAAACACAAATATTTACCAAAACCATTTTTATGTGAACTCATCTTACTGCAGGTGGAAATTGGCTTGCGTTTATCCCATTTGAATTAAAATACTACAACACCAAACAACACAATGAAGGTCTCGTCGGCGAAAATCTGAATAATTACAGATTTACTTAAAAAATTATTTTCGTCAAGTGAGTGAATGAGTGAATTGTTGTTTTACGCTCTTGCAACGCTATATAGGTTAATTAAAGGCGATGAACGTGATATGATGGTGAGACAATAGGATGAGGTGGGAAACAAAGAAACAGCAAATTTTCAAGACCACAGGAAAATGCCGGGAGATATGGGTAGGGGCGGAAAATTTAGCCTATGTGGCGCAGTTATTGGCGATCAACAATATGGATCTTTTACGTGCATGAAGCGTGGCACTCTCCACACACGTTGGCCCACTAAGGTCAGCGGCCAGGTGACCTGACAACACCGGGGGACGAAGGCCATCCTATTCAGCCACCAAGGGTTCACACTTTGGTCGGTCTGTGGGCTGGACACTAGCACCGATGTCAGAATCGCACGACCCTTAGTCGCCTTTTATGACAAGCTAGGCTCTGCTCCGGTCCTATTCGCCTCCCGGGTCCCGTACGAGACTTAAATGGTATTTGATCAAGGTGATAAGTAAAGATACATGTATGTGCTTATAGTTTTAGGGTTAAAGCTTTTGGAAATATCTGTTAGTTTGGCAACCTAAAACCTGGTTTAACCCATATATACTCTTCAAAAAAAGTTACGCATAGATAGAAAATTCCCCGTACGTTTAATGCAAGTCGAAACAATTTCAAAACATTATTGCCGACCTGTTCTGCAACCGATTTTCATGAAATAAAATCCACTCCTAAACGTACGGGGAATTTTATATCTATGCGTAACTTTTTTTGAAGAGAATATAATATCTTTTGAAATGCATGTACTAAGTCCGGACAATCACGATCTTGAATTTTTCCGGTATGTCTTCCTTGTTTTTTTGTTTTGTCTTTTCTCTTGAACATTTGAGATCGTTCATCCAAGTACACTAGTCTTTTTTTACCTTTCTTTATGCGGGCTTAGCAAAATTGACATTATTTGGTGAAGATTTTTCAAAAGTTTGCCCGATTTACAATTTTTTATATGTAAAATTTTCCGTGACAAAGGCAATGGTTCGTTCCCATGAGAAGTGAAACAGAATGCCATTTAGTTTTATAAAAAAGTAACTTTATTACATGTATTAGTCATCATGTCTTCTGTCCACAGACTTCTTTTTTTTTCGAAATTGCCGACTACCGGTATTTATAAAAAAAATAGCAAAAGAAAAGGATGCAGTATTGCCTTTTATGTTTTTTTTTCGAAAGTGGTAAAACTTTTTGATTTAGTTCTTCCTGCATATACGACCAAATAAATTGTATTCCTTATGTTACTGCATTAATTTTCCTTACGTTCGTCTGCATCGGCAAAAAATATCAGTAAAATATGACGACATGCTGAATAAAAAAAAAATGGAAACGAAAGTGAAGCGTCGAACGTCGCGCCATTTGATGGAGCACATTATGACGTTACGTAACAACCGCTAGAGGCGCTCAATTACGTATACTTTACCTTAAATGACAGCCATATTTGGGGATGCCAAATTGTCAAAAATCACTTTTTTGTACAATTTTAGAATATCATTCAGATCACAGATATATTTTGTGATCAATTTGTTTTTGTTTACATCCGGGAGTGCACTTTGACGTCATATGATGTCACAATAGAAATTTGACAATTTTTCCCGCCATTTTTTGACAATGGGAAATCCCCATAGGCTACCAAATATCTGAATTTTTAGGAAATGTAATGAACTTTCTGTTAAGTTGTTATATTTTTTAACTACGTCTTTTTGATACTAATAAGATTATCTAAACAAATTAAAGCAAACTTATTTCAGAAAAAAATATTTTTGATTTTTCTATTCTCAAGACTACCCTTTACAGACAGTAATTAAGATTTGTCTATAGACCATCTTTGGACAAGTCTTAGTCATAAGGCACTTTTGTTAAACATGCCCCAGGTCCTGCGTTGTATGTTTAAGAATACTGAATATAATGCTGATGTATATATATCTGTGCCAATTTATTTGTTAACTGGATATTTTCATTTGAAACAATTAAAATAAATAAACTAGTAATTTGACATATCAAATAATGTATTTGTAAAATATGATACTCTCATTTGTTAAAGCTTAAATTAGTTTAATTCGTTTGAAAGAAGATCTTCAAAGGTAAAGCTTAACGTACGGAGAGAACACAAACATATTTCTTCTTCATGTCTTAATTTTGATAATTTTATACAAATGATAATGGATCAAATCTTTAATTTCAAATAATTTTAATATCATATTAAAATTGAAGTTAATTATAATGTTTCAAAATTTAGACGCAAATTTCAAAAATGACTACAAATTATAGCCAAACACCAATATGCGTTTCAGCTCCTGTGTCCAATGGAAATTCAGTAAACTAACTTTAATTTAAGTGATTAATGAATACCCTTCAAATATAAGAGAACGGAATATGTTATTTGGTCAGAGCATGAAAATGTTTCCACAGTATCTTTTGATTTTGGCTTTGTTTCATAATGTTCTTTTATCCGACGCTAATGATGATTTAAACCAGCCTTTAGCACTTGGGAATTCTACCACTGGCACTGTGGATGATGACCGGGGCTTTTTGGATTCAACTCTGCCATTTGAGAAAACAACCGTTCAGAGTGAAGAAACATCTACTAAATGTTCAGAGTACGGGACTTGCGAGTTCGCATCAACGTTACCAACAGGACTCAGATATTGTTATTGCGATTCCGTGTGTGCTCTTTTTAAAGATTGTTGCTCAAATGCAAACACTGAACAAATGGTCAACTCAAGAAACACAGATCAAGCCTTTCCAACATGTACCCAACCAATATTTCCAAGAAACAAACATTTTGGAACATTTGTGGTAAATTCGTGTCCTGTATCGTTTTCAGATATAAAGATCAAGGACAAGTGCTCATCAAGAATTATCGCTGATGTCGGACCATGGGTTGCCAGTAAAGCAAATGTCGTTTACCAAAACAAATTTTGTGCTCAATGTAATAGCGTATTTTCATACATTCCCTTTAATATCAACATAACTAGCATTGGAGTCAGAACAATTGATGGAAGCGGTATAGACATTCATAACAGCTCAACATTTAACCTTATCAAGGAATTAACTACCTTAGCTGGACCACCATTTACGACCATGGTTCCCCCACCAGGAATTGAATTAAGAGACTGTTTTATGTATGACCAAGACCTTAAATGTGATAGCAATTTTTCACATCCCGTTCATCTAAAAAGATATTTGTTTGAACTTCCAAATGGAGACATTGTGCACGAAAGGTATATATCAAATGCGTTCTGTCAAACAACAGATGAATATGACGATATATGTTATGGCAATTCGCTTGGTGGACAGCAAGCGCAAGACATGTTTCCGCTCTCGGCTCTCTTTCAATATACCGACACAAATGATTTGTACTGTCACAGAGAGGTAAGCATTTGTTTCGCCATTTTTTTTATAGTTTATATTAGTTTGTAACGTTTTCTAAATATTAGGATGGCCTTATAAATTAGATGACTTTTTAATAGACTTTGTGCACGCCATGTGGGAATCACAAGAAAATGTGTTAAATCTTATTATCACTAAGAGGGAAAGATACATAGCAGCGAAATTCATTATTATTGATATGATAATAGCATTTTCAGTCCAACAAATCGATTCTGATGAGTCCTGTATAAACGAAACATTTAAATGTTAAATAAAAATATTAAAAATCATTATAACCCATTCATAATTATTCCATTGGCAAGCTGTTATGATTTTCACATATCAAAGGATCAAAGAGGTACTGATAGGGTACTCAAAAGTAAAAAGTCTGAAATGGCAAAGACAATACCAGATAAGATGGCAAAGAATCAGACAACAAGAAAACTCAAAATCAACTGAACAAGAATTAGCAACACGAACACAAATCGACCTTGTAATATTGAGTGAAATAAACCAAGTTTAAGGATAGTCGCTGACCTTATTTTTTTTTTTATTTCTGTCATTTTTTAAGAATACCACGGTTTTTTAGTCAAGGTAGCATTAAAGTTTCTGCGCACGAACCACCTTTTTTCTTTTAATCTATGTCTTAACATATCATAGTGAGGTGGTTCATACAGTTTGATAAAATCTTATTTATTCTGTCATGGGTTTAACCTGATAAATCTATAAATAAATCAGAGAAAACTTTTTTCCGCCAAAATGTTAATGTCAATTTTCTTCAAACGATGTCACGAACATGTCAAAATTGTTTGCTTATTTAGAAGGTAAAGGTTTTTTTATCTTTTCATTTAAGACATAAAATTTGAAAGTTGTTTATTTTTAATAATAGTAGTGAATATCATGGACGCAAATTTAACACTTCGGTCTGAACATGGAGATCATATCTCCATGGTCTGAATGACACAAGAAATGTAGAAATGAAAAGATAGAAAATATGATTTTTACAGTATGACAATATGCATTTAATTCTGTAAAGAGTAGAATGATTCAATAAATTGGACATTTAATCATCGGAATTTTGTTAGGTTTGCAAGCTATAAGGCAACAATGGCTATTTTTTTTTGTTTACGGGCCCATATATCAGAAAAGAGGTCTTTAACAACTTTATTCCACTTAATTCCATGTAAAAGTTAATTACCTAAACAAAATTGTAATTTAAAGTTTTTTAGTAGCTTTTATGGTGTGCATTATTTTATTTACGAAAGGCTATGAAATAAGCTAGTAGAATTTGACGTTCTAAGAGGGACTGTGCTAAAAAGAATAGTCTTACATTTTTGACCCTGTAATATTTTATACTTGATCTCAAGTCAACAATAGTCATTTGAGTAAAATGAAAAAAGGAAATGACCTTTAAAATTGAAAGAACATTAAAAGGAAAATAATTCCTGTATGAAAGGTTTGGTCATGGTCATCATTTAACTTGAGGGCAGATAAATCTCGATGATCATCAACAATATTATACATATAGTTTTTTTTCTCTCGCACTGCTAAGAAAATATTAAGTTATACTTGATGTGAAATAATGTTAAAACGTCTTTCCTAAAAAAAAATATTCATTAGTTCAGCATTTAAAATCAAATATCACTTTGCCAGTCCGTATAGATACAAAATCTACCAACGTCTTTTTTTGTATTTGATTTTAAAGTGGTCTAAATTTAAAGGAACGCTAAGACCAACAATAAACTATAAATTATCCTGCATACTGTGATACCGTGGTTTCATTATTATTCGTGGGATATCAATTTTTATGGTTTTCGTGGGTGTCTGTAGACCACGAAAATAAGAATCCACCGAAGTTTTATTTTAAATTGATTTACATTAAGCAACATGTGGAAAACACGAAATTTTAAAATATCCAACAAAATGTCTTTTTTGGGGGGGCAAAACATCGAAAATTGATACCAACGAAGATCAATGAATTCACAGTATTTCAAAATACCAGTAGATTTTGAATCTCTATCCGAATGGCATTTTGTACGCTTCCTTAGTTTTATTGCCAACTTTTCTAAATGTGTTGTTTGACCGAATCAAATATGATATCACATTGCGTTAGAGCAGCCGAATTTTGTCATCTGCCCTGCTATACAATCAATTAAATGCTATAAAGAAGCAATAGGAATGACTTGTTTATTTTTTTTCTTTTAGGGTTCAGAATTTTGTCTAGAAGATCCGGTATTCGTCAACTACGAAATATATACCTTTCATTCCTTCGAAATAAGTAATCAAATTATGGTTTCAAATCCATTTTTGCATCAACTTGGAGTTGTACTTCATACCATTCTCAGTAGTGGTCAGGTTAGTGCAAGAAGCTCAAATGTTGTCTTTTATTCCTTACCAAAATCTAACAACAGCTGCTTCTTAGAATTCGAATTTGTTGGAACGGTTCAGATGAAGGGAAATTCGGGTCTTATGCAAGATTCAGAAGAGGCGCTGAAAAATATAGTCTGGCACTTAAAATTTACAACACCACTAGGAAATGTGTTTGAAATAGGAAATAACCAAAGTATCATTACATATATAGATCAATATATACAAACAGATGATACTAGTAGACCTGTTGTTTTGGATAGAATTGATCAACCATATTTCTATAGAGATCGACTAAGCAGCAGTGAACTTCCATCTTATATTTCGATTCCAAGAAACAACAATGAGTTATGTAATGAATATCTGATTGAATCAGATCTTAGCACCGAGCAGTTTGATAGCGAATTTATCGTCGCTGCCATAAAATGCCCCGGATTAAAAGAACCAAACACTGATATAGCAAAAACTATTTTAACATATGTGGGCCTGTTTTCATCAGTTATCATGCTCATAATCTCTGTTGTGTTTTTCAGGAAAGCCAAAATGCACAGGTCCGTTCCAGGTTCCAATGTTGAAAACTTATGCGTTTCATTAATATTGGCTAATATTTTGTTCATGGTTGGCATCGGAGCGAATGATTACTACTGGGTGTGTTACTGCATCGGTGTTGCCTTGCATTATCTTTTGTTGGTTGTTTTCTATTTTAAGACGGCATCTTTGGTTTATATTTGCTTCCGAATGAGACACATTTTAATGAATATAAATATTCAAAGAGAGATGTCTTCAGCTTCGAAGAACACAATTGTAGGCTATGTTTTTCCTCTTTGTTTTGTCACGGTAGCTGTTCTGGTTGATCGTTTTGGAATTTTCGGTCTTGATTTGTCATACAGCGGAACTGTTTGTTTTCCAACCGGCTTCCCCGGGAGTATTTTCTTCGTCTCAGTACCAATTGGTCTGTCGGTAGTAATAAACATCTTGTGTATGACTATTATTGTCGGTATACTGGGGAGAGTTTCTTTAGATATTCAACTGGTTCGAAGATCAAGTTCCTACCAATTTATTTTTGTGTTAGGCCGAATTGCTGTCGTTACAGGTCTGTTTTGGATATTTGGCATCGTCGAAAGTGTCGTACGACATACCGTCACAGAATATATTTTCATTATTTTCTGTAGTTTCCAAGGTTGCTTGATTGCTGTGGCCAATCTTTCCACAAAAAGGGTTTACAAATTAATGAAATAAATTAGTTTTCCCTTTTATCCGTTTTTAAATTAAAATTTATTAGCCGGGATAATCGATTAGGCACGAAAGCCTTTAAGTGAATGACCAATCAATACTACCTGATGTTCGTGTTGCCCATTCACATATCAATTTACATATCAATACTCGTTTGAAATATATAGTTCCTTTGTTTCAATATACATGCAATTACTACCCTTCTTTTATTCTACCCATGAAAAATCTTAAAAATACACATTAATTCCAAGCACAGTGTTTGACGCATTTTACGCTAGTTTTTTCCTTAAAATTATTTTGAAATTGGTTTTTGATGAAAAAAAATATTTTGGCAGAAGAGGGTAAGAAAAAATATTCTGAAGAAGGATTTCTGCTATATAAAATAATGCTCATAATGAAAAAAATATTCTGTTGCGACGCCTTCAAAAAATAAATATTTTTCCGCGTTTTGCGAGGAAAAAAATCATGCAAAAACAAATACTAGTAACCAAGGTCCCATCCCCTTTAGGTTTGATTGTCCGTCCCTTATTCGTGATTTAAGAGTACATTACTTTTCCGGAAAAAATCTTCAATTTTACAGAAATTATCACGTTGCTTTACAAGTTGACGAGCCAAACTGGCTTGCGGCCATGTAGACTTATGAAAAGCGTTTGTGGTATGATAACAACTCTATCTGTATAAACGGAAAATATTTTAACTGAATTGAAATATATTAACTTAGGTCCTCGAGGGTTATCACAACCCTGGTCGTCAGACTTGCTGACACGAATTTACCATTAAATTTTTAATATTTTTTTATTCAAATTACCAATTGTTAAATTCTAAATTGTTTAAAACACCAGGTTTCCTTCCTGTACTATCCTCGGTGCTGGATTTGGGTTCCCCGTTCGAACCTTTTGGCGTTTGAGTACTTTTCATTTTATAGGTTTTTACCTTTCAATGTTTTTATTCAAATTCTGCTTATGAGAGGTTACTCCTTGAAATATCGATATACAACATATTAACAAAATGAACCGTTTTTATACCCATTTTGGTATTGTATTTCAATACACTTCTTAGGAGCCGTTCTTTAAAGAAAAATAATCTTTGAAATTAAACCATTTCAGATATTCGATATTAAAACTATTTTCAAAACGGATTCAAAATTTAATACAATAACCATAGGATTTTTTAACTTGTGATCGACTTAAAAAATCACTGTCAGAGGTTAGATTGAAAAAAAAATATCAGGTACATTTCATCACGACACAAACGGAAGGCAGTTATGAATTCATGGGGAGTGTTCTCGGGGTATGACCGACCCCTTTCCTCTGAAAATACAGTGGACTGTAAGTGGATCTCCCTTTGCTCGAAAAATTCTGAATCCACCCCTTATCCTATGTAAAAATTTAGTATTTTTAGAGCGGAAATATATCTGAATACTGTATATTACTTCATCATTCAAATTTCAGCAAAGTGTACTTACTGAGGAGTTTGATATCTTTACATATTAAAATCGTTTTTGTTTAGCTTATGTTGTCATTACAGATTTTTGTCATCAAGATTTGTCACGAAGATTTTACTTAACGAATCTTAATATATTTTGTGAAATTGTTGTCATAGTTAGTTGTCAGTTGTTGTGCTGTCGTATAGTAACTGATGTTGACTATGTTTAATCATTGTGTGCAATGACATTGAAGATGGATAATCTTTTTCTTTACTCTGTTAAAAACAAAGAGAATGAAATAAGACACTAATAGAAATATTATTTTTCTAAACTCGATTTAGATTCATATTTTATTAATAACCATAGTAATAATTTATCCACCTCAAATCATACAATGAATTCTAAGAGACCGGCCATTTAACTTTAAAAGGGCCTTGGTTTTTTACTTAGAAAAAAATATTTTGAAAATGATTTTTTATGAAAAAAATATTTTGGCAGCAGAGGATAAGAAAAAAAGTATTCTGACGAAGGATTTCTGCCATATAAAATAATGCTCATAATGAAAAAAAAATATTCTGTCGGGACGCCTTCAAAAAATAAAAATTCTGTCGCTACTCATTCAAAAAATCAAAATAAATTTGACCCCCAAAAATTTTAATTGGTCCCTCCCCAAAAAAGCTGAGGATGACAATTTGTGAATTCATTCGATCTGCCTTTGAATTTTTTATTAACAGAAAACAGTGTTAAAGATGTTATATGTATCTATAAAAAAACTTGTTAATATTGTTTTATTCATGTAATATCTGTTCATTGTATGTGGAAGACATCATTTTGTTTATGCTATTAGTAGTTTAACTACATTATTTCCCAATACCCGAACCCTAACCATAACCCTGAACCTAACCCCTAGTCATATAACCCTGACTCCAAATTCTATCAATAACCCAGACTTCTAACCTCTAACCCCAACTTCTTACCATAACCCTAATTCTTAGACAAATCCTCCCTAACCCTTATCCCTAACCTGTAACCCGAACCCAAATTCTAAATCTAACCCTTACGACTAGAGTTTGCGTTGTTAATTGATATTCAGTAGTTTTTGTGTTTCCGTCAAGTATATTTGTTGTCTGTTTTTCGTCTCGACCTTGTTTGTGATTACTGGTTTGTCTCTGCCCTTTTTGACTTTGACATTCGGATGCTCTATTGGTAACTCTGTCTTTCCCTAACCCTAATTCCAAACCCTTACCCCTAACCCAAAGTATTGATCATATTACTTGTAATGTTGTGTTTAATGGTTTGGTTTGTATCTTTAAATATTGTAACACTACACCCCTAAATGTCATATATAAGTACTGAGAAAATGATAAAAAATATATATATATGTAAAGTTAGATCCATCGATCTGTTTTGAAAATGATTATTCTTATTTATTTTTTTAAAGTGTTTAATGTGTCAATATTTTTAATGTTTATATGTGCACAAATTTCGTGTTTAAAAAAGAAGTCTTCATGTCTTTATGTTGTCTAAAAGTCTTTTTAAAATGTCTGAAAAATGTGCTTTAAATTGTTAGATATGTCACTATTCTTCATGTCTTTATGTTGTTCTAATATCTTTTAAAAAGTAGAAAAAATATGTACTCTTTAAATGGTTTTCTTAGCAACTACACGGAGTTGTTTTTAATTCTATGACAAGCTTATACGTATTTCCAATTGTAATTGCATTGATTCGAAATCGTTTTGGGTTCCTTTAAAAGGCAAGTTAGGCATCTAATATATTTTGTTTTACACCTGAAGTATACCTGTAGTAATTTATCTATGTAGTTGTGTTTTTTGTAATTTTTCTGTAAAATCATATCTTCTATCTTATAGACTCTGTATCTTTTGTAAATGTGTTCAACAAAATTGTAATGGAATGTTGTTATAAAAAAGTATGCAAAATAAATGTTATTGTGTTCTGTTTTCTCTAATTTAATTAAAATTTGCATTTTTCTGCATTAGTTGAGAAAAAATCGATAAAACCTTAGTGAATGATGTTTCATGATTTTTCATAGTGTGTCTTTGTGTATACAGTCTAATACTTTCAACCAGCAGTGGTTATCAAATAAGCAAAGAGGTGCCAATAGGGCATCCGAAAGTCAAAAGTCTGAAGTAGAAAACACGAAAGAGAACAGCATGAAGTAAAGTACAAAATAAAAACACAAAAAACAACTGAACAGCAATAAAAAATGCGAACGAGAGTGAAACCGGGTGATCCGGGAGAATAAGCAGAAAATTAACTGACGTTTGAAACAAATTTGAATATAAAAAAAAACAGATCCTAAAAGTTAAAAAACAAGAGGCTCCCAGGAGCCTGAATCGCTCACCTGGTCTTAATGTCAACCCTTTGAAGACTTTTGTATAGCTAAATGAGCTGAATGTTTAAGCAATAAAAAGCTTTTCTCTATCTGCAATAGTTTTCATTCCAAAGCAAAAAACACTATTTTTCACCTTTAAAGGGCCAAAACCCCTTAAAGGAGTCATCTGACAACTTCGACCCTAAAAAGACTTTTGTAGAGCTTATTAAGCTGAACATTTAAGCAAGCAACATCTTTTTTCTATCTGCAAAAGTTTTCTTTCTTTAGGCCAAAAACACTATTTTTTGCCTGTAAGGTGCCGTAACCACTATAAGGGGTCATCTGGCAACTTAGACCCTATGGAAACTTTTGTAGAGCTAAATGAGCTGAACATTTAAGCAAGCAACAACTTTTCTCTATCTGCAATAATTTTCATTCCATAGGCCAAAAACACTATTTTTTCCCTTTAAGGGGCTGTAACCCCTATAGGGGGTCATCTGACAACTTCGACCATAGGAGACTTTTGTAGAGCTAAATGAGCTGAACATTTAAGCAAGCAACAGCTTTTCTCTATCTGCAATAGTTTTCATTCTATAGGCCAAAAACTCTATTTTTTGCCTTTAAGGGGCCATAACCCCTATAAGGGGTCATCTGACAACTTTGACCCTATGAAGACTTTTGTAGAGCTAAATGAGCTGAACATTTAAGCAAGCAACAGCTTTTCTCTATCTGCAATAGTTTTCATTCTATAGGCCAAAAACTCTATTTTTTGCCTTTAAGGGGCCATAACCCCTATAAGGGGTCATCTGACAACTTTGACCCTATGAAGACTTTTGTAGAGCTAAATGAGCTGAACATTTAAGCAAGCAACAGCTTTTCTCTATCTGCAATAGTTTTCATTCTATAGGCCAAAAACACTATTTTTTGCCTTTAAGGGGCTGTAACCCCTATAAGGGGTCATCTGACAACTTTGACCCTATGAAGACTTTTGTAGAGCTAATTGAGCTGAACATTTAAGCAAGCAACAGCTTTTCTCTATCTGCAATAGTTTTCATTCTATAGGCCAAAAACTCTTATTTTTTCCTTTCAGGGGCCATAACCCCTATAAGGGGTCATCTGACAACTTTGACCTTATGGAGACTTTTGTAGAGCTAAATGAGCTGAACATTTAAGCAAGCAACAGCTTCTCTCTATCTGCAATAGTTTTCATTCCATAGGCCAAAAACATGAAAAAATGCTATTTTTCACCTTTAAGGGGCAGTAACTCCCATAAGGGGTCATCTGACAACTTCGACTCAATGGAGACTTTTGTAGAGCTTTTGATGCTGAAGCAGTAGCGTGGCATCAGATTTCATCTATCTCTTATACTTTTTGATTTACAAGCCAAAAACAGTAGTTTGACCCCCCTGGTCTATTTTTAGCAACGGCGGCCATGTTTTTCGACGAATCAAAAATCCCCACATCAGTTCTGTTGGGGATACCCTAAAGTACCACCGGACCAAATTTGGTTTGAATCTGTGCAGCCGTTTCAGAGGAGAAGAAGTTTGAAGAAAAGTTAACGACGACGACGACGACGACGGACGACGACGGACGACGACGACGGACGCCAAGTGATGGCAATAGCTCACATGGCCTTTGGCCAGGTGAGCTAAAAACGTAGCAGGCAAAATTCGTGCCAGACAAGTCTGACGAACAGGCTTGGGATTAACTTAGGGACCACCAGCAAAGATTATTGGTTCATTGCTTTTTTAACATAGTACCAAGGTATGATGTCTCAATAAGTACAAATTTAAAAGGGTAATAACTCAAAATATTTGATATCAGATCTTCAAAATGTAATTGAAGTTCTATATGAAGATGCTAAGCACTTTTATTCAATGAGAAATTTTATATCTCTTATGGTAAGTCTAAGAAAACCAACATCTCTCTCCTCAACTAATTAACAAAAAGCAAAGAGAATGCAGCAAGAAACACAAAGCTGAAGACTTCCCAAACAAGATAAACAAGACATACAAAGTCAAATGCTCATCTCTTATAGTGTTTGAGATACTTTAAACTAGAAAATGTGTCTATGAGCCACAGGATGGCCCTCCCATTCTTGGAATATCATTGACTCCAAATGTGTATTACTTTGGATATGAACCTTTACCAAGAAATTAATCAAAAGCGTTCATGTGTAAAATATAGGTCCAAGTGACCTTATTTCTGGTGGGTGGTCCCATGTTATCAAGACTCATGTAGTTGTGAAATAAGAACTTTACCAAAGTCATTCATGCATAAAATATAGGTCACAGTGACCCAATATCTATTAGTCGGTGTTATGTTACCAAAGACACATTTAGTGGTGAAATACTATTGACCCTCAATCTTTGTTGTGTGTAAGATATTTGAATTATTGTTTATAATAACAAATCTATACTGTGAGAGTTTTCATTTTCACAGGGTACAAATTTTCATGGTTTTTGTGGATCAGAAAAACATCAAAATTTGTTGTGTGTAAGATTCAAATATCCGAGATATGGACCTTAACCAAGAACTGGTAACCTTATCAAGGTAGGACTTAGAAAATGTAAATGCAGAATCTGAAATTATTGACCAGTGACCAACCTAGTAAATAAAATAGTGTAATTATAAAAAATTGAACTGTTTTACATGATTTTATTTTCCGCAGGCTCCTTGCCTGTTTAATATCACAGTAATGCCACATTCTGACACAACTAAAATAAAACTAAAATCATGTCTACCTAATTCTTCATTCTAAAATTTGTGCATTGTGGGAACAACCTACCTGACCAAAATGCCGTAAATTGTCAAAAGGTAAAACAAAATATTATACCTACCATTCTGTGGTAATGATATGGATTAAACAGGTAGCTCATGAATTTCATATGTATAACTCCATTGAGATAAGCTTTCATATTTTTTTGTTTTGTTTAAAATCTCAAGTTTTAAAGATCTTATCCCACAATGCATAATTTTGAAATCATTGATTAACTTTCTACAACATACATTCTAACATTTCGACTATACCAATGTACACATATAAAGCTTTTTTACTGGCATAATTCTACACTTTACTTTAATAACAAATCTATACTGTGAAAGTTTTCATTTTCGCAGGGTACAAATATTCATGGATTTTTGTATATCAAGAAAACCACCAAATTTGGTTATTGAAGAATTTGAAATTTTACTTTGCTTTCAATCAAGAATTTGTTGAAACTTCAAATTCAGGAATCCACAAATGTTTAACCACTCCAAAAAAAGTTAGTAATCTCACTTTACATTACTATGGTTTCATTATTATTTGTGGGTATCAATTTTTCGTGGTTTTCGTGGATGGCCTCAAGCAACTAAATGTTATACCCAACAAAATAGGAAATTTAACATTGATCTGTATACTGCAGACTTAAGAATCACAAATTTAAGAATCCATGAACTTGTTGATTCTTTTTTTTATCAAACCATGAAAATTGGTACCCAAGAAAATAATGAATCCACAGAATTTTAAAGTACAAACCAAATTACAGACAAGGTCAAAAAGAGCCCTATTGACAAAACATTAAACCTAAAGAAAAGTAACAGATTTACATGAAAATTTGAATATGCAAATTGTCGACTTAGTTATAAAGTGTATAAAATTTAAGATCTTTACCACTTATACTTGCGACGTTTTGGAGTAGTTAAACATTGTGGAGCGATGTCCAAAGTGAAAAACTAAAGGGCCACATCCATGAAGTAGGACCCTAATAGTATAAACTAAATTGTAAATGTAATGAATGACTGGATATTTACACACATGTAATATTTTGAGAATGTAAACAACCAATTAATGCATGCATCTCAATAAACTTACAATTCTACATTAATGATGGCACAAATATTTTTGGCATTTCGTTCAATTATACAACACATCAAAAACACAACAAAACACTTATAACAAGAATAAAACAGAAATATGTCTCATTACTTTCCTAATTGAGAGCAAAAGTAACATAAAAGACATAGGAATTTTTTTTCACAAAATAAATCTCATTATACAAGTGCTTGACTATAAATATGTGTGAATTTAAATTGCTGGAACTGGAAGAACTATAAATGAAGTGACAAAATTGCTTATTTTAAGTTTGCCAATAGTTTTGTACTTTTCTATATATATTTTCACATGTCTTTCCCAGAGGAAAATGTGAAAAATATAAAATTCAATGCTCAACTGACTTTTTCTCTTTTTCTGATATTACTTTGAAATTTGAAACAGCATCTGCTTTAGCATTTATATCTAACTTTAAATGATGAAAAATTGTTTCATATCTCTATAAAATCTGATCTGATAAAAACGATTTATAACAGGAATGCTTTAGAACCAGTCATCAAATACATGTAAATTTGACCTCATGATTAAATGCAGAACAGATTTAGTATACAAATTCTTATTCCATTACATGTGCATATATATGCACAAAACAGAAAGCCTAATCTCTCTTTAACAATCTGTGTATGGGCATAGTTCACTGGTGAGATCAGGACATTTTGTCACAATTTTTAAAATTTGCTCTACCTGTTATCTACTGTCTGTAAATGATACTCTGGAGAACAGAAATTCTTAGAATTTTTCTTTATGTCACAACTAGCACCTTAGAAATGTTTGATATTTTTAGTGTTGCACAAAAATGTAACTGAATTTACAAAAAAGAGTGAAAGAAAAGCTTACCTCTAAGATAAATGAAGCAAAATCACTTTGACCCCTTGTATTTCCATTGTAAATGGCAGCAATTTTTGGAGATGCCAAATTTTCAAAAATCACTATATCATAGAATTTTACAATATCACTTTGACCAAAGAGGTAATTTGTCATCAACTTGTTTTTGTTTACATCAGGGAGTGCATTTTGACGTCATATGACGTCACAATAGAAATTTGAGATTTTTTCCCGTACTTTTTTTACTATGAGAATTTTCTATTCAAATGTAAATATCTAGATTTTTATAAAATGTATTTAAATATTTTTAAAAGTTGTTATATTTTTAGTTAGGTCTTTTTGATACTCCTAAGATTATATGAATAAATAAAGGCTTACGTTTTTGAGAAAAAATAAGTTTTGACTTTTTTATTCTCCAGACTACCCTTTACAGACAGTAGTTGATAACATACACAAGAAAACTGTTCTAAAAATTTACTCTACCATAATAAAGATTCTGAAGCCATTTATGAAATTTCAAGTTGACAACAAAAAAAAGTATCTATAAAAAACATTTGAGTCTATTTCAGTGAAAATTTTAAGGCGCTGGCAATTTTCCAAAGAAAATTTTCTTAAAAACTAATTTTAAAAACATGTAACTCTACTTCAGTAAAGATTCTGCTTGTTACATCGTTTGAATAAATGACGTTTTATCACTTAAGAGCTATTCTTTAAAATTATTTGTAAAATACATTTGAGTCTACTTCAGCAAAGATTCAGAAGCCATCTGTAGCATTCTGAGTGACCGACAAGTTTTATCGTTGGGATGTTGTCCAATGTACACTTTGAGTTTTTGTATGAGACTGTATAAAACACCTCTCATGTGTTCTTGTGTTATTTTATTTGTCAGATCCAGATTCATAACAGCTTCTTCCAAATACCTGAAAATGGAGAAAAAAATGAGATTTATCATTTGAAACCAAAACATTTTATGTCATCTTTATTTTTAAAGCAAGAATTATCACAAATCCTTCAGATGAGTTCAAATGTTGGTCTGTCTAAGTTTTTGTATTGCCATTCATTATCATTGGTGACACAAATTAATCATGAAATAAGGGTAATATGAAAAATCACCAAAAATTTCATTTTTTTTCTTCTTATATATCTTTGTGACAGAGTGGTCTATAACTTTGAGGGGTAGTTATGATAAGGAATAAAAGTTGAGTATTGTTCAATTTCCACTGTAGGCTTGTAATAAATCAATGTCAAGACACAAAAATATGTCAAAGTCAAATATGGCCAAATTTGGTTGAACAGGAAGTAGGTGAGCAACATACCTGAAATCAAACCCCACTTTATCAGACCCCACCCTAATGCTTTATACAAAATATACATGTCTGTGATAAATAGTTGCTGAGAAAACTGAAAATTTCTATCCAAGCCCACCCGCCCCTTAATATTCACCATTTAATAAATCAGACTTTTCACTCCATGAAATGCCACCAACAAGAAAATGTGTAAAATAGTTTTAGAATATGCTCATAAGGAACTTAACCCTGCAATTAAATTTGAGTTGTCAATGGACAGCAAATAAACAAAATACTAAATTTTGTAAATGGAGAATATAAATTATTATCCCAACTGAACAATATTGAAGCTTCTTTATATGTTTGGTAACCTAACAAAATCTCAAATTTACCAATTTCAAAGCTCCTAATTTTTAGTTACCAGCCAACCAAATAGAAGATTGGTTGTCAGACTTACTTGTGCTTTAACTCTGTGTTGTTGCCAATATCAGCCGATAGCTGTTGTATCAGAGACAGTAAGACGGGTTGTTCTAGGGGGCAAGGTGACTGGTTGAAAATCTGTGCAGGATTTACAGTCTCACAGACATACACAACCATTTCTAAATTGGCTGCTGATAAGGCCTGCAAAATAAAATTGACAACATGTATAAACAAAAATATGTCCCCAAATTAAAGACTTACGAAATTTTGCAACATTGAAAAGTAACTCTTAACATGAAGGTGGTAATTCTGAAGTGGTATCCATGGATGGGCAAACAGACAGAAGAACAAACCTGAACAATATATGTCCCTCCACTTTTGAAAATGCTAAGGGTAATATGTATTAAAACCGTTTAAAACATTATTCATAATTTCTTGCATTTAAACATGCCCCAAGGGAATTGCAATGACTAGACAGATTGTTTGGCTTTTTTTTTGTTTAAAACACCAGGTTTCTTTCCATGTAATGCACATGGTCGATATCCTCAGTGTTCCTATTCAAACTTATTGGTTTTGAGAACTTTTCATTCAATATTTTTGGTCTTTGACCTTCCAATGTTTTGATTCAAATGCTGCAGATGAGAGGTTTCTCCTTGAAATATTGATATACAGCTAACCAAATTAATCATTTTATACCCATTTTTGGTATTGTATTTTGATGAATGATCTTTGATAAACTTAAGTCCATTTACCTTTACCTGCTTGATCCTGCCCGTGCATAAAGAATTGTATGATTTTTAAAACATTTTAGATGTAAGATTGATGTATAAACTTTGTTTATTTGACATGAAAAGACAGACTTCTATCCAAAGAATTAAATCCTAATAATAAAGTACAGGTGTGTGAATCCAGTTTCTCTATTTTTCATCCGATTTATCAACCTCTCAACCAGTTGTGTAAAAATATTTCTCACCTCTAGAGAGAATTTTGTACATGCAATTGATGAGCAACCTTTTTCAATTATTCACCTGTAGACATTAGAGAAAAACCTTCTACAATTAATTCCGATGATTGTGGAATTTCTAACATCTCAGGATAAAAAATTTGATATTTTAATCGGTCGGCAGCCTTGCTATTAAAATAATCAAGTAATTTCCCTTGATGTTAGAAATTCCATTATCAACTCGATCACGTTGTAGAAGCTATATTTTCAAGTCATAAGAAGCAAACCTAAAATTTTCACTTAAGAGGTAATAGACTTGTCTAGTGATCAATAACCAATCAAGGCTCAGTTTGGCATTGATATTTTTCAAATTTTCAGACCACAAACCTGTTGAAATGCAGCATTTAATTGTCCCTGCCTAAGAAGCTGCATTATGTGAGTCTTGGCATGTTGTGGGTCAGGACTGACAGGAGCTGGAGTTACTGCCCCTGACCTCATGGCATCCAGGACATTACTGCTGATGGTGGCGCCCTGTTCTTGGACAGCATTAGATACTTCATCCTTAACGGCTTGTCTGACAGATCGAAGGAGGGTCTCTTGCAAACTGTGAATAGACACAAGAGGATTTATTAATTCAAGATAAATCAAACGATGGTTATGTTGTGACGTCACAAGACCAAACCATATAATACAAAATAACATGGGTTGGTCCAACCAATCAAATTGAGTGTTACATACCAAATTGAATTATTTCTTGATGAAATTTACCTTTTTGAAAGATTAACAACTTTATATTTAGGTTTTGGATATGTGCCTTTTCTTCTTATATTGATGACATCATAGTATTTAGAAAAAATAAGGATTCAACCTTCAGATGGTGACTATGTCATGCATGGCAGTGAAAAATATACAAATAAAACATTTCAGTTGATCCCTTTCACATGATTTCAAAATTTTATACATGTAGTTTATTAATATCCTAGTTTATTTTTAACAATATTGAAGGACTTTTTAACCAGGAAAACTTTTTCCTGTTCTGCAGATAGCATTGAAACTTTTGGCACCTGGTTTTGAACAAATAACATTCATATGCCAATTGGCACTTTTAATCTTCTAAAATGCTTATTACCTCCATAAAAATTTAACAACATAAATAAACAAGAATATGTCTGTCCTCAGTTACTATGTAACGGTACTGTCAGCCAAGTATAAAGTGTGATGGTGAGTGGTTGGTCTGTACAATTCATACTAGGGAACAATAGAGCGAATGGTGGCAACAGTAAACACTAGGGAACTGTCCCAAATATTGCACATTACTTTTGTGTATTTTATTTCAAATTTATCAATTTACACTGGATGAGATACAAGTTGCATTCTTTTACATCACAAAATCTCTGTGTGTGGCCTTTGACACTTACCTTAAGAATGCATTCTGCATCTCGTTTTGAACTTGGGATTTGATACCAGCTGTGACTTGGGCCTTCATTGTTTCAGCAGAGGTCTGGAAAGAGTCCACCAGCTTCCTCATCTGTGCAATGATGGGGTCCCTGGTCTCTGTATGTTTCTGTTTGATTTGATCCAGATGAGATTCTAATGTTCTTATGTCTTAGAAAACAAAAACATTCTTTAATAAACAGGAATATTTCAAGACATTATGCCCCGTCTCGAAACATTTAAGACGGACAGACGAATTGACCTAAATACTACATGTATACTGCGGATTCATTTATTTTCGTGGGTATGAATTTTCGTGATTAGATAAAATATGATAAGTTCATGGATTCTTAAATTTGTGGTTTTATGTGTTCAGCATACCTATCAATGTAAAATTGCCTTTTTCATGGGGGATCAAATTTAGTGGGTCAAGGCCATCCACGAAAACCAAAAAAATTGATACCCCACAAAAAATAATGAAACCACAGTATACCCCCTATCAAGATGGGGACATAACCATACTTAAAACAAGGGTGTGTTCAACTCCCTCCCTTGGCAGCCTACCAAGGTTGTTCTTGTTCTGCCACATGTGAGCAACATTTTTCCTGAGACTCCCTGGGTTTGAATGTTGAACACAAGCCAAGTACACCAAGAAACTCACAAAGCATACATTTAAACAAAAGAGAAGTCTGAATGTATTAATATTTTGTGGGTATAAATCTGTGGTTTTCTTGCAGAGGTGGAAATTACTCGCATCCAATAAGAAATGTTACAATGCTTTCAATTACACTTTGTTAAAAACATGAGTTCATGTACATGCAATTTATTCCCAATGCAAAATTTGAAATATTTGAGCATTGCAGATTTGGCCCTAAAGATTGATACAATGTATATAAAAAGATTTTACTTGCAAAAAGTTAAGTCTAATTATTTAAAATAAATGAAATTTTTGAGCAATGAAATTTCTCCATGCACTTTTTAACCTCATGTCAAGTTTTATCATAATTCATAAAGCAGTTAGGAGAAGTTGAACTTAAAAGAAATTCTGCCAAATGCAAAACTTGCAAAGGTATAACCATTAACCAATAGTATATAGTTGTTTACTTTTTTCAATTTTAATTCTGAATACTGCAGATTCATTAATTTCATGAGAACCAATTTTCGTGGTTTGATGAAAAAGGATCAGTTCATTGATGTTTAATTTCATTGTTCTGATGTCTCCAGCATACATATCAATGTTAAATTTCCTTTTTGTTTGGTTTTGAGTTTCGAATGACAAGGCCACCACAAAAACCACGAAAATTGATACCCCACGAATAATAATGAAACCAAAGTATGGAAAATATTTAACTTGTGACCAAACAACCTTTACAATTCACACATCCACTCATGACATATTGGATAGTTCAGTCACTCTTTAATATTACTAATAGTCATAATCTTTCAATAGTTAAACTTTAATTCTTCCATTCCTCTTTCTCAACTAAAACTTACAATCTTTAGTTCCTTTGGTGAATGCTTCGTTGACTTGTTGGAACATATTCTGTGTGGCCCTATCAAAGTTTGGTATGACAATATTCTGGAAGGCTTCTCTGTAGGCAGCTTGTATTGGGGTCTGTAAGGCATTGCCTGCAGCTAATCCAATTGCTTCTGTAGTTTGCTGTAAATAGGATAAAAAAAATATGTGAAAGTCAAGAATGCCTAGATTTATTTAGCAATAGGTAATGAGTTGTATACCTGAATATTAGACTTCAAGCTGATGATGCATACTCAATACTAAGGGGCTGTAATAAGTAACTGTTTAGGCCACTATTAAAAAAATGTTTGTTGGGCGTTTGCCTACCCTGCCTTTAAGGGGGTGGGTAGGTAGGTAGGCATTTTTTTTTTTGATGTCAAGATATTAGATTTGTGTTAATAATAGTATTAAGTATTTGTAGCATATATTGACTGTTTTTTTGCTATGTGTATGAGTGAAAGTTAACTAAACCCACTCAGGTCAATACTGCAGGTCATAAAATGCTTTAAATCGGTATATGATGTATGAGTGAAAGTTACCTAAACCCACTCAGGTCAATACTGCAGGTCATAAAATGCTTTAAATTGGTATATGATTCAAATCTTTGATTAGATATATAGTCTTGTCTTGTACTTTCTTTTGTTTGACATGTTTGATGTGTTTTATGATAACTTTAATGGTGTTTCATCCCTTAATTTTAAAGTGGCAGGAATCAAATTGTATAAAAATGATCATACATGTAGAATCCACCCATTTATGGAATGGAAATCATGTCTCTGACCCTACACCGGATTTTATCAATATGCTTTTATATGTGTTATTTGTCAATGATCTGACTAAAGCTACATGTATTTAGGCTTTTTCAGCTCTTGTCAATTTTTCTTGTAAATTCTTGTGTCTTTTATAAGCTATGATTGGTTTTTTTCTTAAAAATATTTGAAGTCATTCATCTTTCCTCTAGTAAATGCCAATGCTTTATGATAGATCGCTTTAATTGTTTTATTGATGGGTTGTATTTTGTTACAAATACTATAGCTCCTCCCCTCTTTCCTTTCTTCATCTACTAGTAAATCATGTCGTATCTCTAATCACTTCATCTTTTTCATGATCATAATCATTATTTTTATAATGTCTGCATAACAGATTATCTTTGAATGATTGTAAATTCTTGCTTTTAATATCAGTGTTGCTCGTGTTTCTTGTTTCTAATTATTTCACCTTTAATAAAACATTTGAAAACACTTTTAGGATGACAACTCTTTCTGTCTAGATATTGAAAAAATTCAGTTGGCTTTCTAAATGTTTTGATATTCAAAATTCCTGATGATAAGAATCTATTTCCTTTAAAAACCTCTGTGTCAAAAAATATTATGCGAGCGTAGCGAGCTCTCTAATGTAGAAAGTATGCCAAATTGCACGAGACTCAAAATACTATGGAAGAAAAATCATTCTGTTTCCGGTTGTCCGGACATTCGATTTTCGGAAGTTTTCGAAAATGTCTGCGCGTGCTGAAAAATTGCGGGAAATAGTAACACATCGTCCCAAATTATCTCGTCCCAGGCATTATTCGAAATTTTCAATGGAATTATCTACGCGAGCTTCTAAGGCAATGTCTTTCTCATATTATTTTTTCTGTAGACATTTCGTATGTAAATTTAAGATATGGATGGGCTTTGTTTGCAATATCAAATAATATTTGAAGTTCAGATTTATTGCCATTGAATAGGATAATTCCATCGTCTCTATACCTTTTTTGAAGCCAACACACTTCACTGAAATCTGATCAATTGGGCGCTTTAATAAATACTATTCTAAGTACCTGACAAACGCTTAATTGACTTAGGGGAGATCAGATCAATGGGGCGCTTTACTTAAATACATAAAATAATCTAGGTAACTGACAAACCCTTAATTGACTTAGTATATCCGGTACGACTAGCAACCAAAAAATAATAAAAAAAAAAAAAGACCACTGAAATGACCCCAAAAATTTTTTCGAGTCGGCGTCTTTACAGACAAGCGGGCAGCTAACGCCCAACAAACAATTTTTAATTTTGGCCTTAGGAAGCTTTTTAAACAGAGGTTGATTAGCTACAGGTTGAAACTGACTCCAATGATATGGAACCCATCACATGCTGATGATGCTCAATACCAAATATCATGAAGCAATGACAGGGGTTCAAATTAGCATTTGTGAACTAAAGGTCCAGGACCTTTTCAAATAAAAGGTAAAAGGTCCACCTGATGACAATAAAAAGTCCTAAACAGGAGTTACTAAAAATAAAGGCAGGTCCAGGACTTTTGCACATAAAATTTAAAAGGTCCTGAACCTAAAATGGAAGTTCCCGGACCTCGGACCAGTGCTAATTTGAACCCCTGTAATGATATTAAGTATTTTCTGGAAAATTTAACAGATTTATATTTCCCATCCATCTATTTGAAAGTGTAAAACGATATTAAAGTTCTGACTATTAATATTTTTAAAGCATTTCAGCAGCATGCACTTACCCTGGACCTGACCATTTTACCAATGCTGTCTTTGAGAAGGGAGTCTGTAGCTGTTAATTTCTGGGCCAACTCCTGATGAAGCTGGTCTTTAATAGGTTCCATGGACCTTGTTACAGCTGAAAAATCATTAAATTCTGTATAATACTATAACTGTGTAAACATATGAGCATGTGAAACATAACATTTTTTTTTCTTATTTCCACTTTAAGTGTTGATAAATACTTAGATTTGTATGCAAAATTTAAGAGATTTAGAATAAGGGAATGGGGTACAATTAAATGTGGCTTCAAATTCTTCAACAAAAACTGGTTTCCCAAAGGCTGAAAGGAAAGATAAAATAAAGGCTTCCAAAATGCTACTTATTTAAGTTTACATTGCTTCTTGATTATTGAATTCACTCAATAATCTTAACTGAAGGAATCATGTTCACATACACCAAACAAGATTTCTATCTCACAAATGTGTATAAAATAAAATGTCTTCATGCTGCTTTCAATTTTTAAGGCTCGTTTTGACACGTTTTACTGTACCTGGTTAAACAGAGGTCCTCATTTCCCCCTTGACTTGGGCCTCTACATTACTGGCTATAGAGGTCTGTAGGGTCTAACTGATACATACCTGGTAACACAGAGATCCACATTTCCCCCTTGACTTGGGCCTCTACATTACTGGCTATAGAGGTCTGTAGGGTCTAACTGATACATACCTGGTAACACAGAGGTCCTCATTTCCCCCTTGACTTGGGCCTCTACATTACTAGCTATAGAGGTCTGTAGGGTCTGACTGATACAAACCTGGTAACACAGAGGTCCTCATTTCCCCCTTGACTTGGGCCTCTACATTACTGGCTATTGAGGTCTGAAGGGTCTGAACCAGGATTTGCTGTAGTCTGTCGTGTCGCTGTTTCTCTCGGTTCTCAGACTGCTGCATAATCTGATTAATTCTTTGGTCTGGTGAAGGTCAAGGAAGATATACTCATTTGTTTTGGCTTACAACCTTTGCTGATTATCAATAAAAATTCTTGGACTTTTTGATGTTTTCTGTTCCTTGTTTAAGATGGGGGACTATCTGTGACTATTTCAGGACTGGATTTGAATTACAAGCATTTCATTTAGACCATGGGCCAATTGCAAAACCGCGAGAAGCACCTACTGGCCTTGTTGAAGGATGCTGGCAGTTGTCCATTGTGTTTTTCTTGAATTACCACTTGATTGTGGGCTGTGTCACGTAGACTTATTCCACATCTCTTTATTTTCTATTTGTGTTGGTTATATTTCACGTATCCTAGTGCAGTTTATTTTAGATCATTTCAAGATTTTGTGATTAATCATTTAACATTTATAATAGTATTTCAAGATTTTGACAAGTAATCTATGCTGAAATATTAGGCAGTTTGATCATTATCATTTGTTTATTTCTTACCTTTTATTCATTTAAAATACCATTAAATTGAAAAAAACTTTTTAAAATTCCAAAATAGAATCAAAATTACCATCTATAAATGGGGGTTGGGGGGTTGATGTGAGAATCTATAAATGAACTTGGTATGACCTTATTAATACAGCAGTATTCAGATTTTAATACATATGGACAAAGTAACTCTACATTTAGATAAAAGATACGTTCTTTCTGAGCATGCTGGGTAAACATTCTCTCCACCCTGGACGTGACTAAACCTTCAATTTTCCCAAGGTGTTCCTCAATGTTAGGTTGGGTCTGTTGTGACATATGACGGAGCTGATCTGTCTCAAACTGTTGTCGCTGTAACTCAAACTGTTTTTCTTGCTGTTCTGAAAGCTGTTCTTGGAGCCGTTCAATGACAGAATTCTGAGACTCCAGAGCTGACAGGATATTCTGTACATTGTCTTGGAGCTGTGTATATGGAAAAAAATCAAATTAACTTCTGTGGTTTTTTCATTATTCATAGTAATCAATTTTCCTGGTTTTCGTGGATCCCCTTGCTCAACATAATTTGATATCCCACGAAAAGAAAGATCTGTATGCTGCAGACTTTAGAACCACGAATTTAAGAATCAACCAACTTTCCTTTTTCATCAAAACACAACACCACCAAATTGATACACATGAAAATAAATGAATCCACAGTATTAAGAGCATTAAAATAATATAGAACCTGTGTCATCTATGTGAAAAATACCAATTACTACTGCATACTCTTAATCAAACCAATAACCACTGCATATACTGAATTAAAAAAATTTAATAATATTTTAAGTCCAAGCTTTAGCCAAGTTGAATACACATGATAATGATGAAGAAAGGGCCACTGGACAGACAAGTCAAAAATAAATATCTCTGGAAGTTTGTTATGTGGGGAAGAGTAGAGATGATGTTGTGGTTATATTTTAGATACATATTTTACTCAATGATAAGTTGCAAAAGGCATCATTTTTGTCCTCTTCAATTTAATTTTGTCCTCTTCAATTAACATAGATTTACTTTTCAATTCTATTTCAATGGTAGACTGAAAAGAGAACCTGTTATTCTAGACATTAATGCTAGCATTTCTTGTCATGCAGCTCTCAGAAATACCATGTCTCTCGGTAAAATATCAATTGCTATCAGACCTACATTTATTATTTTTTAACTTGCACAGACAGGCTTCATACATGTATATACATGATAAAGTAAACTAAACATGGATATAAAATAAAATCTGTCAAAAAATGGCCGGATTTGGTTTAACAGGAAGAAGGTGAGCAATAGACCTGTAATAAAATTCCACATAATGGGACCCCACCCTGATGCTGTATACCAAATATCAAGTGGCTGTGATTAGTAGTTGCTGAGAAAAAATTTCTTCCCTGCCCCCCATTCACCATTTTTTAACCCAGATTTTTTTCCTCCGTGAAATCTGGCCAAAAGTTAAGCAATACCTGAGACAAAGCTTGCTTATCCACTGTTTCTCTGATGATTTCTTTTACCTCCCTAATTCTGACTGGAACCTCTCTGTAATAAATAATAAATCAATTATTGTAAATGCTTTAGCAGGGTTGTTTTAAGTGTTGGGGAATCAGAAAAATTTCATAATTGATCAACAGAAATGATCGGAAGATCATAATCAATTAATAATCGATTATAAAATCGGACACTATTTTTCATGAAAATTATTAATTTACCCCCAAAATCAATGTAATACTTTGCCGTTTTTTGTGTAAAATCACTAAAATTGAATATTTTTGGATTAATTGATTATTGATTTTATAATCCATTCGTAGCATCGGAAGCCCATTTCGATTAGATTTTTCCATTAATCGGAACATCCCTAGTTGTTTTCACTGACACCAAAATTTTACAATTTGTTATAAAAAGCTATAGGTTTAGGTGACTGTATGTGTAATTTTTTCTTCTTAAATGTTTGCCAGCCATCAGGTCCTGCACAAAAACAGGCTTTGAAGGACCTGCATGATTTCTGCCCCTAATGTCTGACAGGGCCAACAATTGTTTGCAACTCTGTAGTGAGGAATTTTTGTTTTTAGTTGTTGCTATTACTGTGTGATCTCTTTTTTTTCAGAAAAAAGGGGGCTTTTTGAAAAGGTCAACATTTTCATTGTTGTCACATACCATATCATTTCCTATAGTTTGAGATAATGCATTTTGTTATATAGTGTTTATCATTATTTTTATTTAATAATATTTAGAAATAGAACCTTTGTGGTTTGTTTGTTTATTAATACTGTAGTTAACACTAACTTGATCATAACTTTCTGTTGAAATTCAGCTACAGGGGCTTGTCTGGGACTGAAAAGAACAAACAAATAAATGATAAAACTTGATAATCTTTCTATTTTATAAAAATAGGAATTAAAAGTAAATTAGATTATTATACTTCATAAGATTTTTTCCTAACAAATTTTAATTAAACAGTTCAATCTATCATATAACATATTTCAAAAACAAAACCCAGCGGGTGAAAATTTATTGTTTTATCTATCACCCTCTCGTGCGCAGAGCTCGTGCACAGCCTCAATTTGACATTCTTAATCAGTTGAAAGTATTTGATAGTATTTAGATCCAACAATATTTCGTGCAAAGTGCTCATTTTAACTAACACTAATTAATTAATAAATGTACTAACAGATAAACGCCTTACCAAATAAACAAGTTTTTTCTGAATTTATTTCATAGGCCAACATTTTATTTCAGCTTAACCCAGGAAAACAAATAAAAAGATTTGAAAATCCGTGCGTAAAAGTACTTAAATGATTCAGTATAATAAATTAAATAACATATATCTGAGAGGGTGATAGAATAGATTGCTACCCCTTTTCTCAGGGTATCAATCTACTCTATCACCCTCTCAGCTATATGTTATTTATATATTAATTCATGGCAGACACCAAAAATTGGACACTTCAGCAATGACTACAGTAGTCTGTTAATTTCTCCCTTTTTTTATCCCAAAAATATCCTCCAGATTGTGTTCCCCTATCAAAGGCAATTACTCCGAAATAAAGTATTCTTCCTTGTGCTGATCCCTACAACTTCTCCATTAGCAGCTTTTCTATCAAGGGCAGTAACTCTTAAACAATGCTCATTTAATTTTGACTTTCTATCTGCCATTTTTATATCAAATCTAACACATCATTATTCAAGTTCCCTTCATTTCTTTTACAATTCACTTTGTTCTATCAGGGAAAGTTACCTTATAATCTTCAGTGGGAGATTCAGAGGTTACTTTGGGGGCAAAGGCCCCCTGTAATTGAGAATTCCTTAATTTACAAAAATTGACAAAGCTACTGAAAATTTACATCACAAAGGAGTAGAGCCACGAAGGCCCCAAAATGGCCCACAAATTCAACTTTGATATATCTGCTTGTTGTTGCTGTAATAATGTTCATTGGTCTTTATATTTCATGAATTGCAATATTTTTTCCTTCAATTATTTATCATTAAGGAGAGCAGTGAGGTAAAAAATAGACTTATTTATGAAAAATAACAATTAATGACAGTTTTACTTGATTTACATGTATAAATCGATGAATATGAAATGGGCCACACCTGTCGACCAAATATAATTTTGTTATAGAAATGTGTATTATGATATTATAAATTAATTATCAAAAAATTACGATGGTCGAGGAATGTGGCCAATACTAATTTTGCTGAAATATACAGAGAAACCAGTGAAAATGTATGAAAAATGAGGCATTTTCAAATTTGTTGCCTGTTTAAAGTCTCAAGGCTAATTCTGTGGTTTAAATATTTTGCTATATCTTACAGATATAGCTTAACATATTTAAGTTAATGTTTTGACAAGTTATAGTAGTTGAAAAAATAGTGAAAATACCGGGCCGATTTAGGGCATTCGTGGCTCTACTCCTTTGACATTTTTAGCAATTATACCATTGACACTCTGGATCCTCCCTGCCTTACAGTTTTTGTTTGAACTGACAACACAACTTCAAAATAAATTCTAAAGCCTTTGTGCCAACTTCTTCATTTCATAAATTTGTTTATCAAGGGGCAGCAACTCTCTTATTTCAAGGGAAGTAACTCTTCAAACCTTACCCTTCCTGTTCTGATTCCTCAGACTGCTCCTCCAATATCTGCTCTTCAATTTCTTCACTGCTGGCCTCCTGTACTGGTTCCTTGTCTCCACTGGTTTCCTCTTCAACTACTTCCTCTTCCTCCTCCACCTGGACATCTTCATCACCCTCATCTTGGTATTCACTAAAAATGTTCGAAGAGTGAAAGATAAATTTTAAGAATAAACTCAGACATGATACATATGTTCTTCCTGTCTCCGAAATGTTGAGGTAAAACATTAGTCAAAGGCATATTTACAACCAGCCAGAATGGTGCACCTCTCCTGTTTGGCAGAAAAAAAATTGATGAGACACTGTATAAAAAAAAAAGAGTTGTGAGAAGTCATTTTACAATAGTGCCTACCTCCCCTTTTCCTGTTTGAAATTTTCCTGATTTGCATAAGAGTGAACTCAAAAATGTTTCTTGTCTACTGGCAGAATGCATAAAATGTCTGGTAGTCTCCCAGGATTAAAACAACAAAATGTATTATGATTAGTATGTCTCTTAACCAACAAATCCATTGAAGTTCAATCTAGGAATTATGTAAGCTAAACTAGGGGCAGTCTTACAAAAAGAATGTGGCCTTGTTCCAAGACATTTGATACCCCACAAAAAGGAAATTTAACATTGATCCACAAACTGATCCTTTTTCATCAAACTGTGAAAATTGGTACCCATGAAAATAAATGAATCCACACTAAGTACTTTAACAGTATGATTATACACAGAACATATCAATGTTTCCATCTATGAGCAGCCTCATACCTCGGTTCATTATCTTCATTTTCTTCTTCATCTGCAGCATCACTCCCCACGTCTGGTGGTTGGGGCCATGCCCTGATCACTTGACCACTGCCCTGTGTAGAGCCCAGGTCACTGGAAGTTTTCCCTAGGGTCTGCTCAACAAATGGCTGGGTGCCCTCTTGGACTTTCCTCTCTTCTTCATCATCAAATGTTTCACCTTGAAACACACAAAAGGATATAAATGGTAATACATCAATTTGCTTAATTTTCAATGTTAAGTCATTTGAGAAAAACCTGTACCATTTGACTTACTGTGGTATCATAATAATTCGGTGGGTACAAATTTTTGTGGGTGGTCTTGACCGAAAATATTTGATACCCCAAGAAAAGGAAATTTTACATTGATCTTAATGCTGCCGACTTCAGAACCACAAATCTAAAAGATTCCCTGAAACTGTCCTTTTTCACTAAACCACGAAAATTGGTAGCCACAAAAGTAAATAAATCCACAGTAACTGTTAAATGTTGTTAGCTTCAGATGAGTAAACAATTTACATCCTTCTCAAGAAAACCAGTGATTTCTTATTTCTGATCTCAATCTCAATGCAGGGTAGCTAAAATGATAATTCTTATGTTTATACTTCAAATTACAAATAAGTTCATTTATTTTTTAACAAATAATGCAAAAGAAAATACACCACTACTACCACCACCATTTAAAGTAAGAGAAATCACCACTTTCACTCATCAAAATGTCCATTTAAAATTGGTTATAAGATTCAATAAAATATTTTAAAATGTTTTAGAATTATCAATTGTACATGATAAGCTCATTGAAATAAATATACCTTTCCTTACTGTTAAAAATTTACTTTTTAGTTCAGTAAACTCAATGTCCAATATCTTTGACTGCTTTATAACATACCTAGCACTTCCGCGACCTCTTCATCATTCTCGTCAAACGACTCTTTAATATCTGGAGCTTTCTGACTCCCCTCAACCACCTCAAATCCTGTAGTACTGGTTGTGTCCATGGTTCTGTCGATTGTCTGTCGACTACCCTGTGTATCAAAGAAATCATCCATGCACACATTGTTCAACCTTTCTAAAGAGATAGGAGTTGTTTCCCCTGAATGACCTTGCCCTTTAGATTTTGGAGTTTCAAGGTCTTGTTCTTCCGTTGAAGTAACAGGTGGGAGAGGAACGGAACCTGGAGTTGTCTCCCCATTAGTAACATTCGATAAAAATTCTTTGGAATTTGGCGTCTGTGTTATTGTACTGCCTTCAGATATCACTGACTGGTTCCCTTGACTACTACGTGGAGAGTAGAGTTCTTCCTGTAAACCAGTCACATGTGTGAAAGAACTGGTACTGGATCCCATACTGGTCCTTGTTGGTTCTGTTGTTGTATCAATCTGAGCTTTCCTGCATAGTTTAAAATATAGTTTTAAAAATTGATCCATCTTAATCAAATTACTCCTTTATACGTGTACTCGTAATTTTTAAACTCCTTATATACATTTTTTTTTTACTTTTATAACTTATTATTCATCAAATGTACATTCTAATTGAAGAATTAAACATTCGTCAAAGTTAAAATACTAATGCTGTATTATAAGTATAAAGTGATAAGTAGTTGCTGAAAAACAATTACTACAATATTTTCGCCCCTGCCCACAACCTGAGATTCATTATTTTTTATCTGTATTTTCACTTCTTTGAAATCTGGATAAAAATACTGACCGTAATCATTTGCTTGAAATATTCAAACTTAT
The DNA here is from genome assembly GCA_963971305.1 of Arcuatula senhousia. NCBI lineage: Eukaryota > Metazoa > Mollusca > Bivalvia > Mytilida > Mytilidae > Arcuatula > Arcuatula senhousia. The sequence goes on from OZ020306.1 coordinate 48,822,817, forward strand.
TGTTCAACTTAACATGCTAAACAATAAAAGTTCAGAAATGTGAAATTTTTAATTCATTAAAATTTTACTAGAAATAGACAACAACAACATAATTTTTTATTATAAAATTGTGAAAAATTTGTTTACATGTACTTCATGCCTTTGCCACTGAAAAAATATACAAAGTGATTCCATTTCTGCAAGACAAGAAGTGAATTCTTTTTCTTAATTTTCATTCAAATAAATTAAATTAATAAATGTGATGACTTGTACATATTATGTAAAGGATGTGCCCAAAATAACATAACATTTATTATGCCTTGAAAACTATGTATTTACAGTGAATGTTCACTTTGACATGACGAGCAAGTGAGATTGTTGATATCGAAACTAAAACCTGTAGATGATTCATAATAGCTGCATAAATTTATATAAAAATACATTTGGTAAAACAATTAATAGAGAGAAGGAGAGAACGTTTATCTCACAGAAAACTGGATTTTCAAATTTTCTCAGAAGTTAAAAGAACTCACAATTAAAATTTTAAGATATCTAGATCAATTCTTGTGCTATTCCTATCCCTTTAAAAAATTCAGTTTTATGTGACTTTTTAAACTACAAATCATAACATAGGCATATGTTTGGGTTTTTTTTAAACTTTGTATCTAAATCTTTTAAAGTTTGAAAGTAAATTCTTTTCATCATGAATGTATTATTCATTCATATGATTCCATTTGATGTTTAGACTGTTACTTTACAGGGCCTGGTTTCATAAAATATTTCAAATGTGAAAAACTTTCTCAACTCCATATCTCTTGAGGAAATTCTCAAATTTGATGAAAAACTCAAAGTTGTTTTATGAAACCTAGGCCAAATCCCCTATGATACATTTTATTTCTAATATACAATGTATATAAGGTTAAATCCTTTCACACAACAAATTACCTAGGACTAGAAGTAAAAGCATCTGGTGTAAGAAGTAAGGGCTGTGAAACATCATGACTGTTGTTGTGTGCATTGGTGTCCATACTCAGATCTGATAGGGCATCTTGTATTCCTAAAATATAAACAAATAGTCTTTTGTATTACTAAAATGACCATGAAGAATTTTTTGTTTCTAAAATGTACAGAAATACGATATTGTGAACATTTATACAAGAGTTAACACAAAAGTTTGTCTATTCGCCAAAGCCTAAGCCAAAGTAGCACCTATGTCTCGATCCCCTTCCCAGGCAAGACAAAAATGATCTTGGTTTTTCTATTGAATGATTTTTTACAAAAGATTAATGTACTTTGTAAAGTGCCATAAAAGTATAATACATATTCTTTTTGTTTGTTTTTTTTATATCAAGTTTGAAGAGTTTGTGTTTTTCCTAGTCTCTTTTTGACTTAAACATTTCTCTGGTCTGGTGAACACAGAATGACTATGCCAATAATTCATCTCTAAATGAAGGCAATCACTAATGCTTCTAAACACAAATTCAAGTTTGAAAGATTTTAATGGTTTTTAACATAAACTTCATTTTAATAGTTCTTTAAGTGATGCATATATAATCATCCATTCCAAGATGCATATGTGAATATATATACATGTACATGTACCAACATTCAACTGGAATGAAAATAACATATCAATAAGGTGAAGATGCTCATACAACACCACAATATAAATATACATGTACCAATCCATGTGAAATCCAAACCATTAATGATAATTATAAATGTTTGATAACTACTACATTGTATGAAATTAGTGATGTTTTAATTTGAATTACTTGTAACAGATACACATTTGTTTCTGAATTCAAACTGACATTTTATCTTGCATATTGTGAATAAAAATATTGAGATTTATAATTTAGGAATTCTGTCAAGGCTAAAAGATGTCTTTTGTTCTTTGAAACAATAAAAATGTGTTTGAAAGTATTTTCATTTACAAACATTAATTTCTGTGGATAAGGGAAAAATCAAATGTTCATGGAAATTGATGGTGTTTGAGCTTCTTCTTTTAGATTAATTTTCTTGACATTAGAAATCTACTTTCTTTTTTTTTTCTTGGTTCATTACCCCCCCCCTCCCCTCAAAAATGATAAGTCTCAAACAATAGAAACTCTACATCATAAAAAATTCAGAAACAAATGTACCTGTGATATCAACCATATTAAATTGCACGCCTGACAAATTCACACGGTCACCACACTACATTTACCTATTCCTTTTGGACTTGGAGATGACTTAGGTGTACAAACAGCTGATAATGAAAATGGCTTATGGATGAAATGAAAATGACACATGAAAAATGATTAGGACTACATGAAAATGAATATCTGAATTCAAAGTTATCTTCATTGCTTATGAGCGGCAGAAGAAAATGAGTCTCATGTATACTGACTTTAGGTTGTGCTTAGGTTGGGATATTGATACTGACGGAAATGAGATTTAAAAGAAAGGTCAAGGCTATAAAGAAAATGTTTTTTTTTTAAATCAAAGAAATGCACTTCTTTTAATTCATGATTGAAGGGAAAACATGAAATAATAAAAAGCTTCGCCGAGCGCAGCATGATACGACCGCAACATATTGAACCCTGTACATTTTAGGCCCAATATGGAATAGTCAATTGCTCTGGACACATGCAGCCCATGGTGGACTGACAAAGGTTTTTGACACATGCAGCTTTTGGTGGACGTTCCACTAACAATTTAAAAGGAATTATTTTTTATGGCCCGACCACGTATGTGGATCGGACATATAGTTTTACCCTTGTCCGTCCGTAACACTTTGGTTAAGTTCTTGGTTAAGGTCCATTACTCGGATACTAGATGTTGAGGGTCAATGATATTTCACCACCAGATGGGTCTTGGGTAGGGCTACACCACCCACTAGAAATTAGGTCACTGTGACCTATATTTTATGCATGAACGACTTCAGTTAAGTTCTTGGTTAAGGTCCATAACTTGGATACTAGATGTTGGGGGTCAATGATATTTCACTACTAGATGTGTCTTAGGTAAGGTGACACCACCCACTAGAAATCAGGTCACTGTGACCTATATTTTACGCATGAATGACTTTGGTTAAGTTCTTGGTTAAGGTCCATATCTAAGATACTACATGTTGATGGTCAATGGTATTTCACCACTAGATGTGTCTTGGGTAACATGACACCACCCAATAAAAATTAGGTCACTGTGATCTATATTTTATGCATGAACGACTTCAGTTAAGTTCTTGGTTAAGGTCCATAACTTGGATACTAGATGTTGGGGGTCAATGATATTTCACCACTAGATGTGTCTTGGGTAAGGTGACACCATCCGCTAGAAATGAGGTCACTGTGACCTATATTTTACACATGAATGACTTTGGTTAAGTTCTTGGTTAAGGTCCATATCTTGAATACTACATGTACATGTTAGGGGTCAATAATATTTCACTACTCGATGAGTCTTGGTAACATGGCACCACCCACCAGAAATTAGGTCACAGTGACCTTTATTTTACACATGAACACTTTTGATCAATTTCTTGGTAAAGGTCCATATCCCAGGTAATACACATTGAGGGTCAATGATATTTCAAGAACGGGAGGGCCATCTTGTGGCTCATAGACACATTTTCTAGTTTCGAAAGGAGATCAAAATTAGACCAAAAATTTTCCATTTTGGCCCTAATTACATAATAGGGGGAAAAAGGGGGGGGGGGGGTGCAAAAATTAATTCTCAATTTTGTACCCACTATTTGACAAGAACAATCATGCAAAATAAATTTTCAAAATCGGATCATAAATAAAAAAGTTTCGATTTTAGTCCCTTTTGGCCCCTCATTACATAATAAGGGGGAAAAGAGGGGTCGCAAAAATTGATTCTCAATTTTGTATCGCTATTTGACAAGAACAAACATGCAAACAAAAATTTTCAAAATCGGACCACTAATATAAAAAGTTTCGATTTTGGCCCCTTTTAGCCCCTAATTACATAACGGGGAAAAAGGGGGCCCGTAAAAGTTCATCAGGTTCATTCTTTTATTGTAAAAAACATTCTTCACAAATTTCGCAGCAATAAGCCAGTTAGAAACAAAGTGATAGTGGAAACAATAAAATATTTGAATTTTTTGCCCCTTTTGGACCCCTAATTTCGAAACAAAAAAAGGGGGGACCCCCAAAATCGTTCCCATTCACCCTTTTATGTCAAGGAACATTAATGCCAAAGTAGAAAGCAATAGGATGACTAGAACTTAAGTTATCGTGGCAACAAACATAAAAGTAGCATTTTGGCCCCTTTTTGGCCCCTAATTTCGAAACCAAAACAGGTGGGACCCCTAAAATCAATCCCATCCATCCTTTAACAGTGATTTTGTTACCTTTTTTAAAAGCAGCCTCCTCCTTTTGAGTTGGGACATTTTATAGCAATTTTGGGAAAAAATATCGACAAAAAAACAGACAAAATCCTTGGTTGTTTAACAATTAAAAGACATATTAAGATGTTTTGTAAATTTATTTTGACACAATTGTTACTGATAGTGAAGAGTTCTACAGATTCATTTTTCTGTCTTTTAACCCTTTAAACATATCCACTAATCTTTTTTTGTAATAAGTCATCTAAACCCACTCAAAAGAAGTGTGTTGCAGATCTTTTTTTCATAAAATGATAAGATATTTGTATATTTTTTGGTGTTTCACCCCCTATTTTTTAACGTGGCGAGGATCATCAGCGGCCTCCACGATTTCAAAGATTTTCATTATTATATGGACCGTACACCGGTATATTCTACTCAATTTATTGATCTAATTTTTAAAATTTTATCAGACAAACATGTTACATTCTATTTGCTTTTTTCAATCTTTCGTGTAAGTTTTTATTTCTTTTCTATGATACTATAGGTTTCGTAATAAATATCTTTTTAAGATTCAGGTTTTCTTCTATCAAATTCCAGTGTTTTATGATCGATCGTTTTAATTGTTTCACTGCTGGATTAAATATAATATAATAATGAAAATCTTTGAAATCGTGGAGGCCTTTATCCTCTTTGCCTTTCAACTCCTGCATTCTAAGTTGACGAGCAACATTTACATTTGCGGAATGCAGTGAAAATCTTTCCATAGCAGTTTTGTGACCTTCACTGTCTTGATGAGTCTCAAACTGGCGTGTTGGATGTGTGCCTATCTGAACCCCTTTTGTGACAAATGGTTTAGCTGTGAAACTAGACGATGATGAAAACATTTCACAGTATTTACACAAAAAACCTGCTTTACTATTTGAATAGTACAACCAGTGGTACAATGTTTCATATTTGGCAGGATAAAATTTGCGTTGATCAATAAATATTTCACTGGTACTAGGAGAGTCAGACTGACTGTCATTCAGTTTCCTTATTTTGGGGGAATCAGGATGTGTTTCAATATTTGATTCACGGTCACCGGATTTGTCAATGTCGGCAAGACTTGAGCAAGTAGAAACTACGTTTCCAATAATAACGTCAAGTATCGCCGTAACTACCCGCTTGGATTCAATTTTACTTTGCTGAGAAGCAGCTCCACTGACAGCAAATAATTCCTTTATTTTAAACGATCCCGCTGCATCACGCTTTGTCAGTTTTTTTGTGTAATATTTACTATTATGGGACATTATGTTTCCCGTTTTTTATTGTGTTTATTTAAGATCGGGGAGCGAATCGAACTTTCTGATAGAAATTCCGACTAAAAAATCGTATTCACACCGAAGCCGGTGTCCTAAGATCCGGGTCTTCACATGTCTTAATCAACAATGCGCTTCAGGAAATGGAGAAAAACATTGAAAAAACGATGTTTGAAATGAATTAAAAGACAAGTAAATAAATCAATCGTAGCGTGATCACGTAGGAGAAAAACTTTTACCTCCAAAAGGCTCCAACGCGTTGGGAATTTTAAAAATTTTGGGAAATAAATACACAAATTTGGGAAAACATATCTAGGGGAAACAGCCGATATTCGGAGGCAATTTGAGCCTAACAAAATCACTGTTTAATAGTAAGGAATATCATTGTGAAATTTCATTGCATTCGGATAACTAGAACTAAAGTTATCGTGTATACACTAAAGTTAACAGACAACGACGACGACGACAGCATCATACCATTTTACGTCCGCAATTTTTTGCAGTCGTATAAAAATGAGGGAAATCTATTGACAGGAAAAAAAAGAATGGAACATTTTTGTGTGTTTTTATGGCTTTTCCTACATAATTCATAGTAAAATATTGATACTTTAACTTGATAGAACTCGAAAAGTAGGGAAGAAAGCCATGAATTTTGAATCAAATTATGAAAGAGTACATCATATTGGACATTTTTGCCAATTTTGAAGAAAATCTATTGACAAATTAATTTTGGACCCAAGTGCCACGCTCTACCTTAAATGTCACATGAGATTTGAGGCCACCTGCATGGGTGTTAGTGGTATTAACCTTAGATCGACTGTGTACAATAAAAAGCTACGCCGAGCGCAGCATGATACGACCGCAAAAAGTTGAACCCTGAACATTGGAGGCCCAATATGGATAGTCTATTGCTTTTGTCACATGCAGCCCATGGTGGACTTACAAAGATTTTTGACACATGCATCCCATGGTGGACTTTAAAATGCGCATTTAACACATATATATTTATATTAACATTTAATAGAAAAATCTTATTTCTATATCAATTGACATTTTTGGCCCGTTTTAGCCATCTTTTGGCCCTTTTTTTTTAAAGGTTAGGACCACAAACCCCAAATGCAATAAAAAGCTTCCTTCAGTGGATATAATCATCATATTTAAACTTCATAACAATTGGCTGGCCCACTACAGCTAAATTTCCTGTGTAAAACCATTTGCCTTGACCTACTTTTAAAAATGGCGTTTTTTGCCCCTTTGACCCCTAATATCTCAAAAACAGTAAGAGATATTGCAAATCTGATTGAAAAATGCATGCAGGGATTTTCACAAGGATTCCAATGAAAAAAAGATTTTGAAAATCGGACCACAAATAAAAAAGTTGATTTTTTGGGTGTGGCCTGTCTTTGGCCCCCTGTAGCAATGTAACGGTTCGATATACATCAAAACCGTTGACACATTTTGTTGACAGAATTTAATGAGGAATTCAATAAAAAAAGAATTTTAAAAATCGAATGAATAATAAACATTCTACAACAGTTTTGTCAATACACCCGTTTTAGCCCCTTTTGGCCCTTTTTTCCAAAACGGTAAGGGCCACCAACCCCAAATACAATAAGAACCTTCCTCTAGTGGTTACAAACATCATATCAAAATTTCATAACAATTGGTCAATATTTACTCAAGTTATCGCACGGAAACCAAATGTCCTAAGACGACGACGACGACAACGACAACGACGACGACGACGACGATGACGACATCGCCATACCATTATACGATCGCAAAAATTTTGCGGTCGTATAAAAACAATGTAAATTGATAACTTCTTTCTATGTGATGTGGTTGATAATTAAAGTGCCATTCTGGACAGGAATAAATCATGTCTGAAACAGCTCTCCAATGATTTATTAAAAACATAAAAACTTGCAAAAAATTTATGCATGATGAATATTATAATGATATGTACAAACACACTAATTTAATTTTTCTATACAAAAAACATGTATGCTTTAAGTCATATTTTTTTCATTCCCTCGCTTACCTGTATCGTCATGTGACACTGTACTTATAGAGGGCGTTGGTGTTGGAGGCGCTGAGGATTCTGGCTTAAACCTTATCTGAAGTTCTTGTAATGCTCTGAAAATAAAAAGTATGGACATCAAAGTGTTTAATCTTGATAATAAAAGTTTCAATTAATCTAAATTTCTAATATTTTTCATGTACCACTATTTACCTGATTTCTCCTTTTTTCTAGTCTTATGATAAAAACCCATTCAACTAGATGCATGTGATGGGTTGTCATTCTGATTTCTTATAACAAATAAATGGTTTGATTTATAACACTCTAGCAAGATTCATAATATGCAAATACAAAAGTACAAATGCAAATTGTACTGTTTTCATTAAAGCTGTTTCAAGAAGAAGCTTCATGGGGCTCCCACAAGGGTGCAAGATCACTTGTAAAACCTCTTTCAAGTTGATTTTAAAGCTTTTTTTTCAATGAACTGTAAGAGGTGATTTATAACAAAATAAAGGTTGGACATACCCCTTAAAAAACCTTCAGGGTGCAGGTTTTTTTTTTATTTTGTGGGAGTCCCTAATTACCACACCCCTTTTTTCTGTGTACACAAGATCTTACTTGCATTTGGGATGCACAGTGTACAATCTCAAATGTACAACAAATCACAGACTGTACATTGTGTATGTACATATGATCTTACTTGGGATATACAGTGTACAATCTGAAAAGTACAACAAGTCAATGACTGTACATTGTGTATGTACACAAGATCTTACTTGGGATGTACAGTATACAATCTAATCTGTACTCCTGAGGTTGTGATGTCAAGCTTCTGTTCAGTGTCCTCATCATCCTTAACCAATTCACCTAAAATTTTAAAATTTTACTTTCTGTAAAGTGTTATTATATAATACAAAAATCGGTCAAAGTTTAAACTGGCCTTGAAATGGGTCCTCATGCTGATTCATGACCAGTGTTCTCCCTAGGCCCTTATAGTATCCTGGCAATGTGATGCTATCTGAAATCATCTTTAATATACTTTATAGGGAATGTAATGCTCTATTTTCAAACCAAAAGATGCTATTTTGATAATTGCAAATACCAGGATACTATTAGAAATTTCTGGGGAGAACACTGCATGACTAACTGTATTTATTAATAAAATCAGCTTATACCAAATAGTAAACCACAACTGTGATAGGGTATAGATCATTTGGATTCCTATTAGGAGTTATTAATTTTCTTAATATAAATGTACATGTTACATGCTATATGTTCTTCAAATTCAAATAATTTTTGGCATTTTATCCTTTTGGCTAAGAACTTCTGATGAGTCTTAAATACTGTGAAAGTATTATTATTCGTGGGGTACCAATTTTCTTGGTTTTCGTTGGTCAGGCACACCACGAAATTAAGTTTCCAACAAACTATGTATTACACATTGCTTTTAATAGTGATTGATTTTAAACCACGAATTCAAGAATCCATGAATTAGAAGTTTATTTCCAATCCACGAAAATTGATACCCACGAATTTAAGTACTTTCACAATAAATGAAATGCACATCAAGCATAGCAAAATTTGCCTGGAACTTTGATGTCATTCTTATTTAAAAATCCAAACCTGTAGTCATATCATCAATATTGGTATCTTCTCCAGCCTTTTTAAATTTCTTCTTGCTGGCATCCAGAATAGCAAAACTGAGACAGGGCTGAGCTAACATGAATTCAGAGATGGAACAGAAATGGGCAGTATCATTCTTGTTGTCTTGGAACACTTGAAGGATATACAGCACCTACAAAATATATATAGAATGAGTGTTGGGATTTAACATCCTTTTCAACAGACATGGGACATACAGAGTGGTCAGTTTTAATGTAGTCCGAGATTGCTCTAACGTCCTCTGCATTTTTCCAAGCTGGTGCCGTGGGACGTCAGAGCTCCTTTCACATAAAAAATATGGGATTTTAACGAATGCTTTCTAAATGTTAAAATAACACTTTCGTCAGTCATTTCTAAAATGGGAGATGTAAAACAAGACTAAAATAATATTTTAAAGTTAATCGCTACAAGAAACTACCTGATACATGTATAATCTAATAATTACATTTACCATGCATATCATTAAAATACAGCAATTCTATTGGTTAATTGACACCTTGAATCGTCTTTCATACCTCAATGAAATGTCACTTAAATCATGTGGCCGTAGCCGGCTCATGACCTTACTATACGCACAACAAAAATTTGTTCTTATCCAGGTAAATTCTTACAACTTGAATTCGCATTTTGATATTAATGCGCAAATACAAAAGACACGAACATACACCACAAAACAAAACGAAAAATCAGAAATAAGTAAAAAAACATTAATTTGTAATTATAAGAATTGAATGTTTGTATTTTGATGTTTCATAGGGTTGTAAAACCGTTGAACGGTCGCACATTTTTAACATGAAGCGCTGGCGCGCTTCATTCAAAATGTGCTACAAACAGTCAATTCTTAAGTAAAGTAAGAACAATTTAAAAGCTGATCTCGGACTTTATCAATTTCATCAAGTTCTAGATCAGCAAAATAATGTACAAAATTTAGATTATTTTTCTTATGCAAGATATTTTTTTTAAAATATGTTGCATTTTCATTCTTAATAACCAAATATTTCATTTGAGACCAAAATATATATGCAACAATGATGATAAAGTTGCTTAATTTATCTGGGAAGTGCACAACAAAGCTGTTGTTCTAAATCCTGTGTTTTTCATATGGAAGGAGCTCTGACGCCCCACAGCACCAACCACTGGTCACTTTCAAGGAAAATAATTGTTTACATTCAAGTACTAGAAGCTGTGTTGTCTTAAATGACACTAATAATCTTTAAATGTAACTTAATGTCTCTTACAACCATTTTGTGGAAATTTGAAGGGACACTTATTCCACATCTCTTCATCCACTCTATTTCAAATCAAATACTGTGGTTTCATTAATATTCGTGGGGTATCAATTTTCGTAGTTTTCGTGGGTGGCATTGACCTACGAAATTTGATACCCTACAAAAAGGAAATTTAACATTGATCTGTATGCAGCAGACCTCAGAACCACCAATTTAAAAATGCACAAACTTATAATTTTTTATCAAACCACGAAAATTGATACCCATGAATATTAATGAAACCACTATGTCTTATCTACATACTTTTCTTTTGATATCTGTAAGAATGAGATATTTGGCACTAAGGTCAAGGGCAGACTTCATACAAGGATCGATCTGGAAGTTTGATGGCAGACCTGGAGGACATACAAAGCTGAAAAGAAAGAAAAAAAAATGTCAAAGCATACTTTTGAATGAAACTGATGTGTGTGTGTGTGTGTGTGTGTGTTGGTGTTTAACACCCTTTATTGAGGCACCTGGGCCATGTAGGGCGGTCAGTTTTAATGGTGGAGGAGCGAGTACCCGGAGGAAACCACCGACCTTGGGCAGGTAACTGACATACCTAATCACATACAGTTGGAAAATGGGACTCAAACACCAGCTGAGAGGTGATTAGCTAGTGATCAATAGTGTGGTATTTAAACAAGGGACTTAGACCACTCAGCCACCCAGGCCCCCCATGAAACTGATGTAGGAAGGTGTCATAATCTTATGATTTGAGAAATGATTCATGGCTACCTGTGATTTGTTGGAAGATTTAAACAAGAGTTGTGATTATTTTTGTTTATATTTGCCTTAGCCTAGCTAGGAGTAAAATAAACAGAATCAATGACCATCCATGTGTAAATCAACTGCAAAAAGCAGGCAACCACGAATTCTTTAAATTTCAATGTGTCAATTTTGTGTTTTCCATGAACCTAGAGTGCAGCACAAAACTGCATCAATTTTGAGTGGTTTTTTTTTGACAAAACATTTTATGATGTCGCTTTTTAAGCTTTAAAGCTACTATGACATTCATATAATAGCTCTCATTTTTTTAGCTTTAAAGTTACTTTGACATTCATATAATGGCTCATCATTATGGTTTTCATTTTTGGAGGCTGGGTCCTGTTAGAAATTATAAAAAGGTAATAGACTTAAATCATACACATTTTGTCTTAGTTGTACAACATGTATATTTGATTTTTTTTTTATTACTTACTTGAGTGTTTGTAAACATGTCCAGGACTCACAGCTCCAGATTTTCAGCTCTTGGTTATGTTCTGCACCAGTAACAGCAAACTTCCAGAACTGGGCACTGTAAAAAAAATAATTCTTTTTTTTTTAATTCTAACATTTAAAACTTATTCCCTCTTTCAAAATATGTACATGTATAACACATATGGCAATAAGACACATTCATATGTTGAATAATCAAGAATTGTACATGGCTGTATGGAGTTTATGTCTACGTCTATGTCTACCATGCAGGAAAACACAACTAATTGGCTTACAATATAATGCTTATTTGAAGCTAAAAAGGTTATGGATATGCATAAATTGATTTTACCAAAAAGATGGAAAACATAAACATATACATGTATGTTAATCATTCATTTCTCAAAATAGTGTATTTTATGAAAATCAGTATCAAGAAAAATTCATGTATAAAAATTCCTCTGTTGACATAATAAGCAAAAAAAAATTTTCATCTAATTTTTCCTGCTTGCCTGTGCATTTTGTGGACAGTGCAAAGGGTTAAAAAGCCATTCTTATCATTTACGATCAATCATATAGAATCAGTATTCATACTCTTCAAAGTGGTCCTAAAATACTATCAAACTTTCCTTTTTAATCTACTATAAATAAATTATAGCAAATATAGAAAAAAAAATCTACCAAAAACAAGTTAGAGATAAAAAAAATCTTTGTATGAAAATCTACAGATTTCAGATAGAAAACATTAATGAAACTGACATCTAGTTTCTCACATGTAAAACTACAGAATTGTCTTCTACGGCCACATAAAGTTGTTTTTTATAGATCCTATCATCATGATAATGTACAGCGACAGAGAGTTGCCGTTTCTCAGTTAGACTTTTATCAATATCTGCAATATCTAGTGCAAGCTAGTTTTTTTATTTCCACACCTGTTATATCAGTGTATTTTTACTCTTAAGGGGGTTTTCCAAATATTGTTAGTGTGCATAATTTTAGATCAGTCTATTTTTAGAGATGGAATTCCCAATTACTTACCAACTTCTGTATCTACACACATATATATATAAATTCAGCATGAAATAATTCTGAGCAAATATGACATTTAAAAAATTTAAATACGCATAAAAATATAAAAATCTAATGTTTTTAGTGGTTGAGTTGTCCTGTTTTTAACCAAAAAAGGATATACATGTACATGTTTTTACTTCATTTCTTTTCAATTATCTGTAAAATTCCTTACACTCCAAAACCATTAAATCAAATAAAATCATTGCATACATGTAATACAAAATTTTGTTGTCTCTATTTTTAAATCATTTGAAACATGATTCAATACCTTGTAAATCTTTTTTACAGTACTTACTCAGGACTTGAGTTTTTATGATCATCCAAGAAGAATAAGGATGACAACTTTTTACCATCATGAGGCTTCCATTGGTGTAAACATCTGGAAAAAAAACATACATGTAATTGTCTGTTATCAGTTTAAATGAGAACAACAGAGTCTAATAAATTTAATATAATTGTGTTTTGCAAGAGTAGAGAATGAGATGAAAAAACAAGTGTATGCAACATAATCCAAATAAATCAATAGCAATTTGAAATTCTACAATAGACAGCAGCCAATCATCTCCCTGGAATGATATACAATTATGAAAATTCTTCATACACATTGTCCATATAATGTACTTTGTAAATGAATGTATACTTTTTCATCAAAATTCATTTACAGGTTAAGGAGGAGATGCACTCACAAGTTTGTAGAAAGACAGGGTGATTCTTACATATATATTCCCAAACTTTGTTTTGGGGATGGGTGTTAATTATTAGTCATTAGCAAAAAAATCAATTCTGGTCTTGGTTAAATGAATGGAAATAACATAACAGCAAGAATTTTGTTTTGTTTTACTTTTTGTTTTCATATGTTTTTGAGGTTCTTTGGGTTAACAACCTTTTTACAAACTGTGTTACCATGGTTACAAAGGGAGGTTAAATTTGTTTGAGGGGGCAACAGAAATTATGGGACATCATGCCATTGTATTACCTTGGAGAAGTACTCTCATTCATATTGACTTGAAAGAATTTCACTTCCCCATCAAGACTTGCAGTAGCAAGAGCAGTACCATCTGGGGAAAAGGCTGCATCCATGATAGGCTAAAAATAGAAACAGGAAGTAGATAAAGACTGTGTACATAGGAGCTGTAAAAATTGACAGAATAATTCTTTTTCCTCAACATCCATGATGGGCTAAAATTGACAAAAAAGCACAAGTGAAGATGTAATGATAGTAGAAAACTGTTGAAATTATTGAAATGTTCCAAGTAGTGCTGTCTGATTAAATTGTTTGGTTTTTTACTAAATTTTGCTATCTGTTTTTTTTTATAAATTATTTGGTAATCTAACCAAAATGCTTGTTTTCTTTTCTAATTTCAATCCTTATCACATAGATATAGATAAAATATCATGATTTCTGGGTTAAATAAATTTCTAGATCTGTCTTTTGGGTTTTGTTAGTGTTTTTTCTGTGTATACAAAAATAAAGAAAGAATGTGTCCATGGGACACGGATACCCCGGATGGCCTCAAATAAAAAGTTGAAGTCCAACAGGTCTGAAAGTCACTAAGGACGCATAGTTTATCATACAAAACCATCCTACCTAGTTTCAAATCATTCCTATGTACGGTTTCTGAAAAAAAGCTTGACAGAAATTTACATGTCGATTTTTGTATCGATCCAGCCCCAAACAGGAAGTAGATGTCCGGTAGGTCTAAAATTTGCTTAGGACGTATAGTTTATCATACTGAACCATTTCTACCAAGTTTCAAGTTATTCCCATTTACAGTTTCTGAGAAAAGCTTGATGGAAATTCGTACGGACAGACGTATGGACGGACAGACATGAGTAAAACTTAATGCCCCCCCCCCCCCGACATGTCGTCGCGGTGTTATTGTAATGGGTGTGTTAATAATACATATGACAAGATTTACTTTACTTGACTTTACCTGTGTATGACTCTGAATCTGTATCAGACCAAAGTCCACATCTCCCACATCTACAGGACCATTGCCATGTTCCTTTGCCACCAGATCTAAATTCCATATCTCTGCCTACAAATCAAAAATATTTTCTTAAAATAGATTTTAAGATATTGTAACATCAAGTAATAATTGTCAGATTTAACAAATCCAATCGACGTACAATGAAATGAAACTACATTTTATGTCCTCCCTTCAGTGAAAAATGTAAGCAATCTAAGCTAAAGATATCTTTTGTTCTATTTTTGATTTAATCATAATAAGTTTTAGTAATACATGTGAACCAAAGAAAGATGATATTTCTAAATGCATTTTGCTAATAAATGTAATTCCTTCATGTAATGTTTCATCAAATTCCATCAAAGGTTTAGAGAGAGTTGTCTTATGGGGCAAAATGATAGTTGGACAGACAGGGTTTCAATAATGATACCTTTTCATCATGTGTGAGAACAAGGACTCTAGATGCATCCTGGGTAGAGGATTCTGTAATGCTACTATCGTCACAGTCATCTGGTATAAATGGACACCATATCACCCTGTGGTACTCTGACAGGGATTCCCCTTCAGGACGCCGCACATGCATGCATAATAATACACTTAAGATTTGTTAAGGAAAACTACATTAAGAAGATGCATAAAACTTATAATTCTGACTAATTTAAACTAAAATAGTGTAACTATCAGGCAGTTCCTT